>JBBPBX010063332.1:0-20562 GCA_038048925.1 Garcialebias charrua | reverse complement strand
GGACACAGCTGATCGTTCCTACGCTACTCTGTTCTGATTGTCCCTGAACACACCTCCGGACTCTTCTCTCTGAAAACAACGCTGAGTCAGATTATAATCTGAGAACTGAGCCTCCTGCACAGATAAACTCTGAAACCCAAACATCCGAGCCGTCCCTAAATGCCTCGCTTTGTCTCCGGCCCGTCGGATCAGCCGAACAGAACGTGTCGGCTCAGACTAAACACCCTGAGCTCAGATTGGATCTGTGGGGAGGACGGCAGATAACTCAGAGATCAGGTTCTGTGAAGGTTCTGCAGGAACCAGAACTCTGAGGGTCCTCCAGGGCGGGACAGACGGAGGGACCGCCCAGCTGCTTCTGTAGCCTCGGGCTTTCTATCAGCCGAAGTTATCAACTGCTTTTAGCTCCAGCTGTTTGAACCCACTTTGTTCTGTGTAGGAATAAATAAATGAGAGATGAACCAACCGTCTGATTATAATCTGAGCAGATTATAATCTGAGCAGATTATAATCTGAGCAGATTATATCAGCTGTAGAACAACTGTGGACCAGGAAGTGGGAACGATTAGTCCAGAGAGCTCTGAAAAGAAAGAAGAAGAACAAGAAGATATCAGCTGAAGAGCAAGAAGATATCAGCTGAAGAACAAGAAGATATCAGCTGAAGAGCAAGAAGATATCAGCTGAAGAACAAGAAGATATCAGCTGAAGAACAAGAAGATATCAGCTGAAGAGCAAGAAGATATCAGCTGAAGACAAGAAGATATCAGCTGAAGAACAAGAAGATATCAGCTGAAGAGCAAGAAGATATCAGCTGAAGAACAAGAAGATATCAGCTGAAGAACAAGAAGATATCAGCTGAAGAGCAAGAAGATATCAGCTGAAGAGCAAGAAGATATCAGCTGAAGAACAAGAAGATATCAGCTGAAGAACAAGAAGATATCAGCTGAAGAACAAGAAGATATCAGCTGAAGAGCAAGAAGATATCAGCTGAAGAACAAGAAGATATCAGCTGAAGAACAAGAAGATATCAGCTGAAGAGCAAGAAGATATCAGCTGAAGAGCAAGAAGATATCAGCTGAAGAACAAGAAGATATCAGCTGAAGAGCAAGAAGATATCAGCTGAAGAGCAAGAAGATATCAGCTGAAGAACAAGAAGATATCAGCTGAAGAACAAGAAGATATCAGCTGAAGAGCAAGAAGATATCAGCTGAAGAGCAAGAAGATATCAGCTGAAGAACAAGAAGATATCAGCTGAAGAGCAAGAAGATATCAGCTGAAGAGCAAGAAGATATCAGCTGAAGAACAAGAAGATATCAGCTGAAGAGCAAGAAGATATCAGCTGAAGAGCAAGAAGATATCAGCTGAAGAACAAGAAGATATCAGCTGAAGAACAAGAAGATATCAGCTGAAGAACAAGAAGATATCAGCTGAAGAGCAAGAAGATATCAGCTGAAGAGCAAGAAGATATCAGCTGAAGAGCAAGAAGATATCAGCTGAAGAGCAAGAAGATATCAGCTGAAGAACAAGAAGATATCAGCTGAAGAACAAGAAGATATCAGCTGATATTGAAATCACCAACCAATAAAATTTTGTCATACCGTGGCATGATATCAGCCAGGAAATCAGAAAAGTCATTTATAAAATCTTTGTTGTACTTTGGTGGCCGATAGACCACCGCACACAACACAGTGTGGGAGCTACCAAGTTCAAAGAGACCAAGCTCAAAGCTACAAAAACGGGCTGGAGGTAACTGTTTACAAGTAAAACAGTTTTTAAAAACTGTCACTATTCCTCCTCCTCGACCCGTCATCCTCGGAAAATTAAAGTAGCAGCAGTTCGGCGGCAAAAGTTCATTAAAGACGCTGGACTCACCCAAACCACTTGTCCATGATTCGGTTATAAACAAGAAATCCAGGCCTTGAGAGGAAAAGTAATCCTTGATGACGAATGTTTTGTTTGCTAGCGACCTAGCATTTATCAGACCGATCCTGGTCGAGATCGGCGGATCTCCGCCACCATCTGGCGTCCGAGATTCCCGGCGAAGAGATCGTAGGTTAAGAAGATTCACCCCACGTCTACAGGGTCGAGGAGTGCAGGGAGGACGAGGCTGGACCGCTCCATCATGGCCTCCACCAACAGGCACCAAGCAGGTACCCACAGGATCCAGCACGCGCAACGGGAAGGAGAGGCGCGGCACCAGCCTACGCGCACTGAATGAGTCCGGAAAACAATGCCCCAAAGCTGCCTTCGCACGTACTAGCCAACCGCTGCGTCTGCCACGACGGCGGGTTCGCTTCCGTCGGAAAGGTAGAGACCAGGAACGACACAGGTAAGCTGGAATGCCCAGCAGCAAGGGCGGGGTCTTGTCTCCAGTATAATTCCATGGTATCATATTACCAGTCGAGGCTCCAATGTCCAATAATCTTTGGCGATCATACACAGTCGAGGCTCCAATGTCCAATAATCTTTGGCGATCATACACAATCCGAGCGTTTACACTTGTGTTAAAATTAAAAGCAAACAGAAAAAACAGGAAGAGCATCAGACAGCGAGCCTCAAACAACAACGGTGCCATCTTGGATCTCAACTCATGATATAAAATAAAGAGTATTTGTCCAAGCACTGAACCCTGAGGAACTTCATGACTAACTTTGGTATATGAAGAAGAGTCATAATTTACTTTCACAAACTGGAATTTATTAAATAAATATGTCTGTCAAAACGTTTACAGGGTTTTTTGAAGCTCTTCCTGTAATTCCAACATCCTATTCAATCCAGTTCAATTAAATGTATTCATATAGCAGCAAATCACAACAGAAGTTGTCTCAGGGTAGTGTACAAAACATTATCATACATAAAAAAATAACAGTAAAAGTTATTTATCTAATGAAGCCAGTAGATTATGTTGAATCTTCATTCATCAGTCTCCCATCCTGAGCAAGCATAATCAACAATGGAAAGGAAAAACTATTTTAACAGGAATAAACCTTCAGCAGAACCAGGCTCAGAACAAGCATCCATCTGCTTCAACTGGCTGGGGTTTGAAATATGTACAGGTATGCTAGATGTTTTAGAAAAGCTCTGTGTTTGGACGGACAGACAGACAGACAGACAGACAGACAGACAGACAGAGACAGACAGACAGACAGACAGACAGACAGACAGACAGACAGACAGACAGATAGACAGATAGACAGATAGATAGATAGATAGATAGATAGATAGATAGATAGATAGATAGATAGATAGATAGATAGATAGATAGATAGATAGATAGATAGATAGATAGATAGATAGATACGGCCCCGCTGACCCCCCTCTTTAGCCTGACCTCACACCTTCTTCCCTCTGTCATATTTTTGCCCCTTCTTTCCACAGTCCTGTCTTTAGTTTCAATATTCATCCAAGTAATCCACAGTCCTCTTTAGTCATATTTTAGCCCCTTCTGTCCACAGTCCTGTCTTTAGTTTCAATATTCATCCAAGTAATCCACAGTCCTGTTTAGTCATATTTTAGCCCCTTCTGTCCACAGTCCTGTCTTTAGTTTCAATATTCATCCAAGTAATCCATAGTCCTGTTTAGTCATATTTTAGCCCCTTCTGTCCACAGTCCTGTCTTTAGTTTCAATATTCATCCAAGTAATCCACAGTCCTGTTTAGTTTTACCCTCTGTCACCCCTCGGCACAGGAAACTGGAGGAGGTCCCTCCTGGGACCCCTCGGCACAGGAAACTGGAGGGTCTCTCTGGCCCAGCAGCTGCCAGCACCCCCCTCTCTGGCCCAGCAGCTGCTAGCACCGCCCTCTCTGGCCCGGCTACTGCCAGCACCGCCCTCTCTGGCCCGGCTGCTGCCAGCACGCCACCTCTGACTCAGCAGCTGCCAGCACCGCCACCTCTGACTCAGCAGCTGCCAGCACCGCCACCTCTGACTCAGCAGCTGCCAGCACCGCCACCTCTGACTCAGCAGCTGCCAGCACCGGTCCAGTTCTGCCCTTCTTTGACCTCTGGTCCCGTTCTGGATGTCCACCCGAACCCTGGTCCTGCTCTGGGTAATGCCTGTCACCCTTCCTCTGCCCTTCTGATTTGTGTTCTGTTCTTTGTGTGATTTGTTTCTTGTTTTTACTTTGTTTCTGTCATTTCTTTTCACTTCCTCCTCAGTCTGCTTCAGCTCATCTGCTCATTCCTTCTGCCCCCCGTCAATCAACAGTTCACCACACCCCCTCAGCCTGCTTCAGCTCATTCCTTCTGCTCATGCCCTCCTGTCAATCAACAGTTCACCACACCCCCTCAGCCTCAGCTTAGCAATCACTTTCATTCCTTACACCTGTTCTGCTCTGCATTTAGTCTCCTGCCATCCACTTCCAACCTACGCAGTCATTGGCCCTCATGCACAAACCGTTCGTACGCACAGATTTGTGCGTATACTGTGCGTGCGAGTGATTTGGGATCATTTGTGGCATCCAACAATGTTTTCGTATCCTAGGATTTTTTTCAGATACGAACAGAATCTACGTGTGGTCCAGACCTGTCGTATATTTTAGGAGCGTCAGTCTGCTGTCATCCAGACTGCCTTTTCTCCACTAATAACTTTATATTTCGTTATTTAGAAAATATTTCGAGTTTAAACAATTAAATGCAACCACACATATTGGTTTAATTAAAGCGGCTTCAACCCCCCCCCACGTCCACCACCTTGCGCGACCCGCGCGCGGCCCCCGCCCCACTCATGTCGACCACCCGGTGTGCCACGCAACGCGCCCCCACTCATGTCGACCACCCGGTGTGCCACGCAACGCGCCCCCACTCATGTCGACCACCCGGTGTGCCACGCAACGCGCCCCCACTCATGTCGACCACCCGGTGTGCCACGCAACGCGCCCCCACTCATGTCGACCACCCGGTGTGCCACGCAACGCGCCCCCACTCATGTCGACCACCCGGTGTGCCACGCAACGCGCCACGCGCCTCTGTCGGCACACACACACACACACACACACACACACACACACAGCGCTGCTGCAGAGACAGGGGAGAAGAAAGGCGAAAGTTGCTTCATGTCATTTTTAATATAAACTGCCTGTTGACTGTGGGCGCTCACTGATGTCATCTGTATTCTGTGTGGGTCTGCGCTCAGATCCGGGGCTGACACTATGATCAAAGGCGAGTCCATTTTAATTCGCCAAACGCGTTTGTGTGTTTTCTGACGCATAAAAGCCGGAATGAATGGACACTTCCTGCTCGCGGTGGCAGGAAACTATATCCTTATATGGTGTTTTGAGGGGTGGGAATTATGTAAATAACCTCTCGCGTGCACGAGCACGTGAATAGAACAGGTGGGATTCATCATTATTTACACAGCTCATATACACACATTTCCTGACTATAGAAGACGTTGTTGGATCTGACGTGGCATGTTCGTACGAACGCTTCGTACGAACAAAAGTAGGAGGAAGTTAGGATAAGAATACGAACATTTTTGTGCATGAGGGCCATTGTTTTTTGGTAGCTCTGTTCTCTGTTATCACAGACACCACGTTCCTTCTCTGTTCCTACCTGAATCCTTACCCATCCTGTTTGCCTGCCTAGATCTTAGTTTGTGAATTTTGGCCGCCACGCCGGCTTTTTGTTTTGTGATATTTAAAAAATAAATAAGTTTTATTTTTGAAACAAATCTCCTACTTCATCATCCTGCTTCAGACCTAAACGGATCGTGACACAGACAGACAGACAGTCAGACAGTCAGACAGTCAGACAGACAGACAGACAGACAGACAGACAGACAGAAAGACAGACAGACAGACAGACAGACAGACAGACAGACAGACATAATTTATGAGAAGTGTATAGCAGCATCAGGCCTGTAATGTTATAATGTCCTGTCACCCTCTAAGTCATTTCTCACTCGCTCTGAGTCCTCTGTCTTTTACTAAAAGCTCTACTTAGTCATAATCTCCTGTTGTCTGCATGTTTCCTGCTGTCTGTGTGTCCAGTCTGTCCATTCCCATTTATTTCCTAATAAATCCAAGCAGCTGTTCACTGACTGGAAAACAGAATTCTGCCCTGTTCCACTGGTGCTCAGATAACAGTCTGACAGACATGGACACTGTTCCTGTTGCTGTTATGTGCTCAAGTGGTCTGAATGAGTCCCAGAGACAATCAATAATCACAATACAGTACACCCCCACCCCACCCCACCCCCAAAAATAAAAGCACTAATCTTTGATGGCTCATTTGGCTTGCGTGTACAACCCTTCAAATTTATGTTTCATCACCAGCTGAAAGCAAAATTAAAACAATGTTCTTCTGTTTGTTTTGTCTTTATTTTTTGTTTGTTTGTTTGTACCATTACATTTTTATAGAACAATAAAATCTGTTTCCCCATCTATAACTGATTAACTTTGTGCCAACCTGATTCAAGATGGTCACCAAAGCAAAATGACCTTAGAACCCACCATCTGTTTTACAAATATTAAACTAAAGTTTTGTTTGATAATAACAGAGACTAACCCCAAACAAACCATTAATATGATTTTTATGAAATAGCCATGTGTAACTGTTTTTAGGAAACAAATATGTTTTTTATATATATACAAAAAACTATCTAAAACCATGAGTGGTGGAATGTGAGCATAGACCCTAACACATGCTATAACGTGCCAGTGACAGGATATTCTACAAATGAAAAAAGTGGTAAAGCATTGTAATATTAAAGAAACTGACATAAAACACATACTTTTACTTATTTTGTCACATAACTGTATACTTTCCTTTTAACTTGGAGCAGCAAAAGTGAAACAGGAAGTGACATCAAAGGGGAACTTCATGGTCATTCTTTCTTGAAACAATTTTAATTAGATTCTGACTCCATCTCTTGCTGAGCGTGACGCAAAATAATCTAAATAAACATAAGATTCTTCTCTCTTGTGTTTTAGCCATTATAGTAGTGCTCTGTTTACATGAAGACAATCCCCTATAAGGTGCATGTTTAATTTGCAATACATTATTATTGTTATTTTTAAAAATGCATTAAAGTTTTTACAATATTAATGTTGCAGGCAATTTAGGTGCTATGGGATGCTTGGCATCTTTACCTAATACTTTGTCATTATCAATTGAAATCCACCTGTTAGTCCTTGTAAGGATGGCTCCATCCTGTGGCCATCCCTTGTCTGTGTACCTTGTGTCTCCTTAATTATCTAAACTGCACGAATCCTTGTGTTCCCAGGTGTTGTAATTGTAGTAATATAGGAGGGGGTAAGTTTACTGACTTACCTATATTTTAGATGTACTGTATAAATCGGCAGGGTTTAGACTGACACAAAAATACATCATTAATTAAACGAGTTCTCTCTTTTTCAGCTTAATACCAATAATTCTATACTTTGACCAGATGTAATTCACAGGAAACGTTAAACTTATGTTGGTACAGCAGGACTGCACCATTTATTTAACATAATTATAAATTACATCACATATTTACATGATCGAGTGATCAGGTTTCCTGTAATTAACTTCTGCACAGATGAAATTTTTTGAACAACAGACAAGTAAAAGAATGACATTTTTTACTTATTCTGCAGGCAGGTTTAACTTAGTTGCTGGCAAATAGTTTAAGGAGAAAAGTTTAAATTGAGGAGGAAGAGAGGAGGAAGGAAGTTTTCTTGACTCAGGGAAGGGATGAGATTCAACCAGAATGACACTTTCATGCGACTCTTCGGCTAAACCACAGGTACACTGGTAACATTGACGACTTTTTACCTGGCCAGACGGTCAGTCAAGAACGGAACTTCCTTGATGTCCGAGAGAGAGGCAGTAGCCCAGAGGTTACCGTTCAGCGTCTCCTGCGTCCGCTCTGAATGGCAGAAAAGCGGCAGGTCCTGGTTGGTTTTTCAGAATAAAGGTGTTCTTAGATGGGAACACTTCTTGGAATGGAGCTTATTGCTCTGGAACGGACTCATAGCCAGCAGTGCTATGAACCCCAACTGACTGACCATGCGCGTAGGCAAGGGGGGTTCGGGGGGTTCGAACAAACCGCCCACTTTTAAAGGAGCAGTTGACAGTGCTGAATTGATGTGGCTGGATAGCTCAACTGATAAAGCCTCCGCCTTCAGTCCCAAAGGTCGTGAGATCGAGTCCCGCATGGTACAACATTTTTTTTTTTTTAATTCATTCCAAATTAAAAAAGCACAAGAAAACTATTTACAAAACAGCAAGGAATAAAACAATGCATTAAATGAAAGGAATCAGACGAAGAAAATAATCTTATCTGCCCCTTCTCAAACTATTTTTTTTTTCAAACACTTGATTCAAACAACTAATTTTACATTTGTCTTTTATTGGATAAAAAAGTAGTTAATATGCGCCTGTGAAGAAAGAAGAATGTGTTAACCACAGGCTGTGGTTAACACATTCTTCTTTTTTTATCCAATAAAAGAGTGTTTGGAAAAAAAATAGTTTGAGAAGGGGCAGATAAGATTATTTTCTTCGTCTGATTCCTTTCATTTAATGCATTGTTTTATTCCTTGCTGTTTTGTAAATAGTTTTCTTGTGCTTTTTTAATTTGGAATGAATTAAAAAAAAAAAAAATGTTGTACCATGCGGGACTCGATCTCACGACCTTTGGGACTGACGGCTGAAGCTTTATCAGTTGAGCTATCCAGCCACATCAGTTCAGCATTGTCAACTTCTCCTTTAAAACGAACCGCCCCCCACAAAATTCTGGCTACGCCCATGCTGACGTGTCATTAGCTTTTAGACAGACGTCAAAAACAGTTCTTAGACGAAGACTCACATCCTAGTCTCGTCCGCAGACTCAAGGAAAACAGGAAGTCAGAGCTTTTTTAAGGCTAACTTGACCTAAAAAGACGTAGCTCTCTCTGATTGGTCTGTGTGAGCCATGAGCCACTGAGAGCAACAGAGTGGAGGCATAAGTTAGGTTAAAATGTCAGAAAAGATAAGAAGTTTAGTTTTAAGACGCCAGTATACATGATAAAAGCTGATTAAAACTGTCTTAACTTCATTAACAACATTGTTGATCTGTTGGTTTGATTACGACAAACGTCATTACAGCATCGCATATGAATCTACTATGATAATAGCAAAAACAGATATAATTAATCTTGATTATTTAAGGACAAAAACGAAATGTCTCTTGTTGTCCTGTTTTCAAACTAAATGAAAAAGATAAAAAGTTCCTTTTATCTTCACATGCAAGTTCGAGAGGAGAAATCCTTCATGTACCACATTTTGAGGAAATGTCCAGTTTGAATTAAATAGTCCTTGACTATCAAACATCAAATGCACTAATGCTTATACAAATAACACAAGTTATTCATTGATGACATTTGAATTAACACAAATTAAAAGAAGTCTCTGGATGACTTAATTTGTAATGTTTGATTCAAAGTAAAAGTAATAAAAGTATTATTGTCCCTTCAGGAATAATTCCCAAAAAGTTCATTACTGAGAGCTATCAGAGAAGTGTTTCAAAACTCAAGGTTGTATCACTACATAATTATGTCCTGTCTTGTCTGTGTATATATAGTTGGTCTGTTAGTCCTGTCCCTTGTCGGCGCATTGTCTGGTAATCCCCTGTGTCTCTGGTACCTGATAAATGTAATTGTTTTTGCTGCCATGACAGCTATTTGTTTATTTTTTATTCAAGTGTTTATTTTTATAACTTCCTAGCCTCTGAGAATCTGTCTGCACCACTGGGTTTTATCTTATCTCTCTGAGTAAATCCTGACATTATGCACCGACCAGCAAAAAATCCCAGCAGACAGAACTATTCTCCTACCTGTCCTCTCGTGTCCAAGTGGATGGAGGGGACAGTGTTTCGCTGCGGTGGTTTCTGGACTGTTCCCACACCGGCCCAAGAGGACTCCTGCCGGGGTGTGGATATTTTGCCTTCTCCCCTCCGGGTTCTCGAAGAGGAAGGATGGGTTCAGCTCCAAGAACACTGTCTGATGTCCCACTCCAGTCCACTCGTCATTTCCGGATGGATATCTGGTGAGGATGAGGACGAACTTTGTTTTCTTCTGTTCCCTAGTCTCCCCGCCACTGTAAGAGCGGTAAAAAAAAGACCCGGAAGCAGTCAACCACACCTCCGTCATGGCCAGCTGATCAGACTTGATCCGGCGAATCCGAGTTTTTTGGGTATGACTCCAGCGCTCCAGTGAAGATGAGTTCCAATGCCTCATCTCTCAGGTTTCCGGTGAGGGTGGAAACCAACACCTCACTGTCGCTCGAAGTAGCTCCTGCTCGGTCCAGTGAAACTGAACCTGCTAGGTCCAGTCACAACGTCTCCACGGGGGCGGGTCTTGTCACCGCTCACTCTCCTCCCTGTTCATCTAGTGACCAGATGGAGGGGGGCAGCCCGCAGGTCAGTCAACCGAACAACATTCATTCTCCCCAGCAGAGGTCACCCCAGGAGAGCCATCAGGGGTGGTAAATGTCCCTGACACCTCACCTCCATCTCCTTTGTCACATTCTAACACACACCAACTTCAGCTCAGTAAAATTGCCCAAATAAACCGGACTTTACTGAATTTAATCACCTCTGCTAAAAATAACCCGGACTGTTTTGATGTTGTACTTTCCCTTGCTGAAAAGTGTATATTATCTCAACCCGGTATGGCCCAGCTTCTTGCATATGAACAGTTTTTAATTGAAATAAGGACACTAAAATCATCTAGCCCTGAAGATGCAGCAGCAGCAGTATCCAGCCCTGAACATGCAGCAGATGCAGTATCCAGCCCTGAACATACAGCAGCAGCAGCATCAAACCCTGAACCGGATGACTTTTCAGCGCTTACAGAGTCCTTATCTGAGGGGGTCCTGGAAGATGCTTCTCACTTCCCCAGTGTTGTGGAAGGTCCTGAACCAAAAGAAGGTTCCCGGTCTGGTCCTGGACCGCACCGTTTCCGCCGTGGCAGAGATCGAAGGCAGAGAGGACCTACCAGCTCTTCGGCTACTGCAGACACGACACCCGGCTCTTCGGCTGCTGCAGACTCGACGCCCGGCTCTTCGGCTGCTGCAGACTCGACGCCCGGCTCTTCGGCTGCTGCAGACTCGACGCCCGGCTCTTCAGCTGCTGCAGCCTCGACGCCCAGCTCTTCGACTGTTGCAGATTCCTCGCCTGGCTCGTCGACTGCAGGCTCTTCGGCTCCTGATTCTTCGATTCCTGATTCTTCTGTTCCTGATTTAGATTTTGGTTCTTCAGCTCCTGATCCTGGTTCTTCGGCTCCTGGTTCCGGCTTTTCGGCTTCTTCGGCTCCTGGTTCTTCAGCTCCTGATCCTGGTTCTTCGACTCTTGGTTCCGGCTCTTCGGCTTCTTCAGTTCCCGATACTCCGGCTCCTGACACTTTGGCTCCTGATCCTTCGGCTCCTGGTCCTTCGGTTCCTGGTCCTTCGGCTCCTGGTCCTCCGGCTAATAGTTCTGGCTCTTCGGTGACCGACAAAGACCCAACTTCGACAGACGAAGACCCGACATCGACCGACGAGGACCCAACCTCGACCGCCGAGGACCCAGCCTCGACCGCCGAGGACCCAACCTCGACCGCCGAGGACCCAGCCTCGACCGCAGAGGACCCAGCCTCGACCGCAGAGGACCCAGTCTCGACCGCCGAAGACCCAACCTCGACCGCCGAAGACCCAGCCTCGACCGTCGAAGACCTAGCCTCGACCGCCAAGGACCCGGCCTGACCTCGACCGACGAGGACCCAGCCTCGACCGACGAGGATCCAGCCTCGACCGACGAGGACCCAGCCTCGACTGACGGAGATTAAGCCTCGACTGATGAGGACCAGCCTCGACAGACAGAGATTAAGCCTCGACCGACGAGGACCCAGCCTCGACCGACGGAGATTAAGCCTCGACCAAAGATACCTCTACAGAGGGTCCCAGCGTAACAGACACCTCTACCTCTACGGAGGGTCTTATGGTGTAGTCACACCAAGCAGCGTTTTGACCTCCAAAGCCTCCAGTTTACATGTAAAGTCAATGGTCGACGCACTTCCAGGCACCTCCTGGCGTCTGGCGTCAGGTCGCGTGTGTGTTGAGCGTGCTGGGAAGCGTTTTTACGTGCACGTGAACCGGCTTCCGCCTCCAAACCGAGCCTTCAACATGCTGAAGATTTCGCGGTTCAAACTTTCAAACGCCGCTCAACTCTACCTCATTGGTTGGTGTGTCAACCAATCAGGGACAGTCGGGGGGAGAAGAGAGGGGGCAGGGGGAGAGTCCCTATGTGACGCGGAAACGAGGGTGCGCGCGCACTATGTGACGTATTGTTTGTCGGAAAAAAAGAAGAAAAGACCTGCGAGGTCGTGGACTATGGAAGAGAAACTCTTGTAGCTGTGTGTTCGCGACAATTCCTTCACGACCAGTCAAGTCTGCTCGACAGAGACGGAAATAAACAGCTCCTCGCCTGGTGGAGTGAGCAGGACTCTGTGCGCAGGACTGTATACCGGTAAGCTCCTCCCACACACCCAGCAGCTTCTGGCGTTCAGGTTTGAACACGCTGCATTCACAAGTGCGTCCACTTACGTGCGTGAGGAGCGTTTTGGAGGTTCAAAACGCTGCTTGGTGTGACTGTACCATTAGCGCAACAGACGCCTCTACCTCTACAGAGTGTCCCAGCGCCGCAGACGTTTCCACGTCAACAGAGGGTCTCAGCGCAACAGATGCCTTTACCTCTACAGAGGGTCCTAGCGCCGCAGACACCTCCACGTCAACAGAGGGTCTTCGCACCGCAGACGTCTCCACGTCAACAGAGGGTCTTTTGCACCGCACACGCCACCACGTCAACAGAGAGTCTTCACACCGCTGATGTCTCTACGCCCGTAGACGTTAACTCACTTCATGTCCCTACGCCTACTGAACCTGCTGCCGAAGAAGCAGACGTCTCGACGCTGCCAGACGTCTCGACGTTGCCAGACGTCTCGACGCCGCCAGACGTCTCGACGTCGCCAGATGTCTCGACTCCTTCAGACGTCTCAACGCTTGTCTCGACGTCTCCAGATGTCTCAACGCCGCCAGACGTCTCAACGCTTGTCTCGACGCCGCCAGACGTCTCAACGCTTGTCTCGACGCTCGACAAAGTCTTAACGCCTGATGCCTCGACGTTTGATGAAGTCTCAACGCCTGATGCCTCGACGCTCGACAAAGTCTCAGCGCCTGATGCCTCGACGCTCGACGAAGTCTCAGCGCCTGATGCCTCGACGCTCGACGAAGTCTCAGCGCCTGATGCCTTGACGCTCGATGAAGTCTCAACGCCAGATGCCTCGACACTCGACGGAGTCTCAACGCCAGATGTCTCGGCTCTCGACGGAGTCTCAACGCCAGATGTCTCGGCTCTCGACAGAGTCTCAACGCCAGATGTCTTGGCTCTCGACAGAGTCTCAACGCCAGATGTCTCGGCTCTCAACAGAGTCTCAACGCCAGATGTCTCGGCTCTCGACAGAGTCTCAACGCCAGATGTCTCGGCTCTCGATGGAGTCTCAACATCAGACGTCGCTACAGTCCACATCTCTACGCTTGACGCTGCTACGCCAGTCACCGTCCCTCACTTGATGCCTCGCCTGATGTCGTCCCTACGCCAGGGGACATTTCTGCATTCGAGTATGAACCTGTCGTCATCGATTGTGTCCCTGCCGACGTGGTTCTTGCCGATGACGTTCCTACGCCTGAACCTGCCGTTCCTACGCCTGAACCTGCCAACAAAGTCTGTGCACCAGTCGGCGAACTCTGTGCACCTACCAACGAAGTTGTTGCCTACGACATTCCTAGCTCTGCCGTCGTTGTCTTGGTTGCTGCTGATGCTGGACGGTCTTCCAGTCGCCCGCTGGAAGTGACCCTGCTCGATGGTCAGCCTTCCGGTTGCCCGCGAGACGTGACCCTACGTGATTGCCGGACGAGACCCTGCGCGATGGATGGTCTCCCGGTCACCTGCCTGACAGGTCTCTGACTGATGTCAACGTTCTGGCCACGTTGTTTGAACAGTTACTGCTCTTCTAAGTGTAGTCTGTGTTTAGTTTCCAAAGTGTTTCCTAGTTCTAGTTTTTGCATTTAGCTTTCACAGTTTTTTCTAGCTTAGTCTTTGTGTTTGGCTTTCGCAGTTTTTTTAACTTAGTCTTTGTGTTTAGCTTCCAGGATGTTTTTTTCACCTTAGATTTTTTTGCTTTTAGCTCTCGCCGTTTTTTCTAGTTTAGCCTTTTTGTGTTTGGTGTTTTTGTCCCAGGGCCTGTTCCTGTCGGTTTTTGGTTTCGTGCCCTTGTGTTTTCCTTGTGTCCCTTTGTCTTCCTCGTGCCCTCCGTCCTTGCAGTTCCTCCCTCCGCCCGCCCTGGTTTTTGGGGGATGTTTTTTTTTTCTTGGGGCCACCTGGGGGTGTCATTGAGGGGGGCACTGTAAAGATGGCTCCATCCTGCGGCCATCCCTTGTCTGTGTACCTTATGTCTTCTTAATTATCTAAACTGCACCCATCCTTGTGTTCCCAGGTGTTGTAATTATGTCCTGTCTTGTCTGTGTATATATAGTTGGTCTGTTAGTCCTGTTCCTTGTCTGCGCATTGTCTGGTAATCCCCTGTGTCTCTGGTACCTGATAAATGTAAGTGTTTTTGCTGCCGCGACAGCTATTTGTTTATTTTTTATTAAAGTGTTTAATTTTATAACTTCCTAGCCTCTGAGAATCTGTCTGCACCACTGGGTTTAATCTTGTCTCTCTGAGTAAATCCTGAAAGTCCTCTGGTGGGCAATATTCATTCAACCTTTATTAATTGGAATTGGTATGTATGCACAAACGGTGTTTATGTTGGTTAGTGCAGTGTTTTTCAACCTTTTTTGAGCCAAGGCACAGTGTTTTCATTGAAAAAATCCCGAGGCACACCACCAACCAAAATTGTAAACATAGATACACTGTGACCGCCTATATTAAATATATAGTCATTCTTATCAAAGTGTCTTGAATAGGAATGAAATAAACACAAAAATGTATTTTTATCATGTTTTATATTTCTTATTTCAAATTGCACTTAACATGAAATTGCACTTAACATGCCTTGAAATAAACCTGAACAGTGCCACAAATTGTGGTCTTAAAATTAAAGAGGATGAAATTGCACTTAACATGCCTTCAAATACACCTGAACAGTGCCACAAATTGTGGTCTTAAAATTAAAGAGGATGAAATTGCACTTAACATGCCTTCAAATACACCTGAACAGTGCCACAACAATATGGTCTTAAAATTAAAGAGGATGAAATTGCACTTAACATGCCTTCAAATACACCTGAACAGTGCCACAAATTGTGGTCTTAAAATTAAAGAGGATGAAATTGCACTTAACATGCCTTCAAATACACCTGAACAGTGCCACAACAATAAGGTCTTAAAATTAAAGAGGATGAAATTGCACTTAACATGCCTTCAAATACACCTGAACAGTGCCACAACAATAAGGTCTTAAAATTAAAGAGGATGAAATTGTACTTAACATGCCTTCAAATACACCTGAACAGTGCCACAACAATATGGTCTTAAAATTAAAGAGGATGAAATTGCACTTAACATGCCTTCAAATACACCTGAACAGTGCCACAACAATATGGTCTTAAAATTAAAGAGGATGAAATTGCACTTAACATGCCTTCAAATACACCTGAACAGTGCCTCAACCAAAAACTGTCCAAAGGAAGATCAGCAAAGCTCAGCTTTAAACCACGATTTTGTCTCAGTTCAGTTAGTTCTTCCTGCTCCTGTAAAGTCATGTTCCTACCAACAACTGCTGAGCTGTATGGGTCCCTAACAAATGCCTCAACCAAAAACTGTCCAAAGGAAGATCAGCAAAGCTCAGCTTTAAACCACGATTTTGTCTCAGTTCAGTTAGTTCTTCCTGCTCCTATAAAGTCATGTTCCTACCAACAACTGCTGAGCTGTATGGGTCCCTAACAAAGTCATAGCATACCTGAACTGATGACTCAAGAGATGTAAGCCTCGCTGTACAGTCTCCACGTTCACGGTTTCTGCCTTCTTCTGATTTCCACTTGGGCCTTCATCTGGGTCCGAATTTTGTCCAGGGACCAGACCGCATTTAGTATTTTTTCTTTTGAAAAAGTTTTCCATCGCTGCCTGTTTGTTTGAGAAGGTCCTCACTGTTTGTTTTGCTCACTGCTACACGTCACGTTCATGCGCCGCTACTTCTCTTGTTTTAATGTGCGCCGCTATGCTCCATACTGCCACCTATCACGCGGTAAGGAAATTACACCAGTTAATAAAAATTTCATAATTTACTAATTTTACACGGTACACCAGATGATCTCTCGCGGCACACTGCTGTTCCGCGGCACAGTGGTTGAAAAACACTGGGTTAGTGCAGTAACCAAAATGATGGTAAAAGACTGACTTACATAGTGCCTTTCTACCTAATCACCATTCTCAAAGCTCTGTACAACACAGTCTGTGCTCTCATTGACCTCAACACACACAGAGAAGTATACAGCACTCTGCTAAAAACTTATCAGAGACTCTCCTTCCTCAGGCAGTTGAGGCGAGCTGGTCTGGGACGCATAGATTACCTCATTAATCTCTAACCTGGATAATCACTGTGAAAAAAATCACATCATGATGCTACTGATCTATTCCGTGTTGCTATGTTCATTCGTGCTCATCTGTTCACATAGACTCATGTTCGTGTTACTGTTGGCATATTTTAGTGCTATAGCACTTAGCGTATTTTTAGTTTATGTTTATCTTGGTTCATATCTACTGGCACGTTCATATCTACTATCTCAATCCTACTGGCACGTCTTCCACTGAGGAAGCGGAGCCTGGGGACTTTGGGTCGGCCTCTCCAATCTCTGGTGCTGAGGTCACCGAGGTGGTTAAAAAGCTCCGCGGTGGCAGGGCTCTGGGAGTGGATGTGATTTGCCCTGAGTTCCTTAGGGTTGTGGGCAGTGATGGCATAGTTACATTGAAAAAGTAACTTAGTTAAGTTACTGATTAGTCCTTGGGAAAAGTAACTTAGTTAAGTTACTGATTACTTGATTTGGAAAGTAACTAAGTTAGATTACTAAGTTACTTTATTAGTTACTTTCAGCAGCCGCTGACAAGAACCCTCTGTCACAATACATAAAAAATTTAAATGTTTTAATAAAATAATTACTAATAAATATTCAAAAAACAAAATACAGTAGTCTTTCTTGACTTCACTAAACAAATAATATTTTTACAAAAAAGACTTATAAAATGTTTATTTTGAAAATGTGTCAAGTAAACAATACGTTTGTATGAAAATAAATAAAAGCATGAGCCACTGGCCAAAAGGATGGTCCAGCACAGAAGATCAACATCATCAGGTCAGGACTCTGTGGTCTACACTCATCTCCAGGTCAGAGGTCACTCTTTCAGGGATGAAGATGTTCACATCCTTGATAGAGAGGAACAATGGTTTGAGAGAGGAGTAAAGGAGGCCATCTTTGTGAAAAGAAACCATCCATCATTAAACAGAGGTGGAGGCCTCTGGGTTCAACTGTCCCCCTCTTACAATGCTGTTATTGCTAGTATCACTCAGCCCTCTGTGAATAGCAAACAACCATCAGGGTGCTGCTAACTATCCATTGTTAGGCTGATGGTCCGTGAGCAGCTGGTTTCAGCTGTCAGCAGCAAACTGGTTCATCCACTGTGAGAGGGTGCTACAGTATTTATAAGATTGAGATGAATACAGCATCTCAGACTGAGGAAGTCTTTTGGACAAAAGATAAAACGTTTCTACAATTTTTTTTGTTCTGTTTTGTTTTTTGAATGTCCAGAGGACCAGACTTAGCATTTTTAGATTTTTCTACCTGGATTATTGAGCATGCATCAGGGTCATCATCACACGCTTCTTAGCTGCAGGTGGATGTCCCTCAAGAGGAAAAAGACAGCTGCTTCCTCTGTCTCAGACTGGAAATAACACAAACAGGTAAAAAAATAAAAATAGTTAATAAGATTATCATTTTAAATTAAAAAGGTTAATTATTAATAAAAGAACAATACCTCTTCTTGTGGTTGGATCTCTCGGTCATCATCAGGGCAGGGATTTATTCAGCTCCAGGACTTGTTGACATCAGTTTTTTCATAAAGTGATTAACTTTTTGGCTGGTGTTGACATGATGGACGTGATGGAAGACGTTTTAGAGACGCTCAGTTAATTTAAAGCCTGCACAGCAACAACAACATTTCAGACGTAGATCCAGAGTAAAATGTCCTACAGTTTGTGTTATTGACTGATCTGACCTACCTGAAGGCTGTTTTAATGCTGCTGCTGCTCTGTTAGCAGTGTTTACAAGCTGCTCCTCGTTCACGTTCGGATCACGTCGTTAAGTCCGTTCAAGTTAGACGTGTTGTCTGCTGCAGATCCAGTCTCCGTGAAACAAAGTCCACACACCGTTTTGGATGTGCGCTCGTGTTTTTAACAAGTCACAACGTTCCCAAACAAACAGGAGACCGCAGCGAGATGCTAAACCTAGCTTAATGCTAACGTGTGCTACAAGACACCGGGCGGTCGCATAGACTGACGTCACTCCTGTCTTTTTTTTTATCGCTCCCCCCGAGACGCATTGGCGAAATAAAATAAAATTACAGTTCTACAGAAAATGGCAAAAAAGTAACGCACAATAATTTGGAGTGAGTAACTTTAATCTGATTACTGGAGTTTCAAATAGCAACGCGTTAGATTACACGTTACTGAAAAAAGTGGTCCGACCAGAGTAACGCGTTACAAAGTAACGCGTTAGTGACATCACTGGTTGTGGGGTTGTGTTGGCTTACGCGACTCTGCAATATTGCGTGGACATCGGAGGCAGTTCCCTTGGACTGGCAGACTGGGGTGGTGGTTCCCCTATTCAAAAAGGGGGGCCGTAGGGTGTGTTCTAACTATAGGGGGATCACACTCTTAAGCCTCCCTGGTAAGGTCTATTCAGGGGTTCTGGAGAGGAGGGTCCGTCGGATAGTCGAACCTCGGATTCAGGAGGAGCAGTGTGGTTTTCGTCCTGGTCGTGGAACACTGGACCAGCTCTACATCCTTAGCAGGGTCCTGGAGGGTGCGTGGGAGTTTGCCCAACCAGTTTACATGTGCTTTGTGGACTTGGAAAAGGCATTCGACCGCGTTCCTCGGGGGTTTCTGTGGGGGGTACTCCGTGAGTATGGGGTACCAGGCCCTTTGATATGGGCTGTTAGGTCTGTACGACCGGTGTCAGAGCTTGGTCCGCATTGTCGGCAGTAAGTCAGGCTCGTTTCCAGTGAGAGTTGGACTCCGCCAAGGTTGCCCTTTGTCACCGATTCTGTTCATAACTTTTATGGACAGAATTTCTAGGCGCAGCCAAGGTGTTGAGAGGATCCGTTTTGGTGGCCTTAGAATCGCTTCTCTGTTTTTTGCAGATGATTTGGTCCTATTGGCTTCATCAGATCGTGTTCTACAGCTTTTGCTGGAGCGGTTTGCAGCCGAGTGTGATACGGCCGGGATGAGGATCAGTTCCTCCAAATCCGAGGCCATGGTCTTGAGCCAGAAAAGGGTAGCATGCCCTCTCCGGGTCGGGGAGGAGGTCCTGCCCCAAGTGGAGGAGTTTAAGTATCTCGGTCTTGTTCACGAATGAGGGAAAACTGGAGCGTGAGATCGATAGGCGGATAGGTGCAGCATCCGCAGTGAAGCGGGCGCTGTACCGGTCTGTCGTGGTGAAGAGAGAGCTGAGTCAAAAGGCAAAGCTCTCAATTTACCGATCGATCTACGTTCCCACCCTCATCTATGGTCATGAGCTTTGGGTTGTGACGAAAGAACGAGATCTCGGATACAAGTGGCTGAAATTAATTTTCTCCGCAGGGTGTCTGGACTCTCCCTTAGAGATAGGGTGAGAAGCTCAGTCATCCGGGAGGGACTCGGAGTAGAGCCGTTGCTTCTCCACTTCGAGAGGAGCCAATGGAGGTGGCTCGGGCATCTGGTTAGGATGCCTCCTGGACGCCTCCCTGGTGAGGTGTTCCGAGCATGTCCCACCGGGAAGAGACCCAGAGGAAGACCCAGGACATGCTGGAGGGACTATATTTCTTGACTGGCCTAGGAATGCCTTGGGATTCCCCCAGAGGAGCTACTCCAAGTGGCTGGGGAAAGAGAAGTCTGGGCCTCCTTACTTAGGCTGCTACCCGCGCGACCCAACCCCGGATAAGCGGAAGAAAATGGATGGATGGATGGATGGTTCATATCTTAGATCTTGTTACTGTTTTTCTTTTGCATTTTATTGTTCGATGTAACTGGGACCCTGTTTACACAATTTTGTTCCACCCCATGTGCCACATGTAGTGCAAATGACAAAAAATAAACTCTGACTCTGACTCTCTCTCTACATCTCTAAAAAAACAAATCATACTGTAGAGACTAATCAGAGCTTTAAAATATAAAATAATAATAATAATAATGTCTATTCCTGTCATCTGCATATGTTCCCATACACAGACGAAATTCGTCTCTGCATTTAACCCAACCACCTACCAGGTGGTGCAGTGAGCAGCCCGATGGGACACACACAGGGGTGATAGTAGTTTTA
>JBBPBX010063331.1:10063-20562 GCA_038048925.1 Garcialebias charrua | reverse complement strand
ATGTTAGTAACAACTTAGAGATTTTAGCATATGTATCACTGTGGTTAGGTTACAGATTAAAGCTGCAGTCTGCAGTTTCTGTAGTGCAGTCTGTAAGTTTTCTAAAAATATATTTTTAACATATTTCTTCACTCTGTCACTATCTCCTGACAGACTGATGTTAGACAAAGTAATCTCTGAAAAAAACTATAGTCCCCTTGCTTCTCCAGGTGGTAAATAAGCATTTCTAAAAAGCCACAGTGACCCGCCGTTAACCAGCCAATAAAAACAGAGTTTTTAACCAGCCAATAAAAACAGAGTTTTTAACCAGCCAATAAAAACAGAGCTTCTCACTTCTCACGCTCCTAACCCACGCCCCCCCCCCTCCCAGCCCCCGCGGCCGCGCAGGTTCTCGTTCAAAGTATTGCAAAGCGATGCAAAACTGTTTTGTATGTGACACAAATGTATTAAATTCCCCTTCTTCATCCCTGATCTGGACTTTTCTTTTGTTTTTTTGCCAAAAGTCAAGTGATCGCTTCCTCCTCCACTGATCCATGACTGAAATGATGAGGAAATGGATGAATTTGTCACGAGCGAATTAAACTCGGGTTAAACGTGGCTCCGCAAGGCTCAGCAGATTTCATGGTGTTCTGGTGTGCTGGACCAGCGCTCCATGTTTTTATTTTATTTTTTAGAACGTTTTATTAACATATAATCACAGAACTTCGCAGCGGTTAAGACAGGACATGTAGTGGAGGCGGAGCATTCAGAAACTGCAGCGAGAGCAAGGGGGAGCAGAGCCATATATGGCTCTGAGTGGGGAGGGACCAGAATGCTTTCCCTGTTGAAAATTTTCCTAAGTGCTGCGTTCTACAAAAACTGCAGAGTGCAACTTTAAATCTATACTTGTGTAAATATACATACTGTACAATAAAAATGTCCAACAGATGTGTCAATAAATCTCATCTTAGTATTACTGAGACACAAATTTTTTTATTTTTTCCTCAGCTAAAACAAGCTGAATTATGCAATCCATCACCTCAGATTCACACATTTATTTCAGTGAATCTTGCTGCCATTTATTTATGCGACAACTGACTGAATACTCATATGCATAGTTATGAAGTATTGCAGCAACCAAGTAGCCAATAAAAAAACTATTCATATTTAGTCTACTATACAGTGGCAACGATGCAGTGAGGAGTGAGTGAGTGAGTGAATGAGCGAGATATTAGCGGTTTGAGTCAAATCTCTGTATTCAAATGCATGTTGATGGAGCACATTTCTCCCGCTTGAAATCAGACATGAGTGCATTAAGGTGTGGGCAATACTTGATGTTTGAATGCACAATTGCCTGCATGTGTGCTGCAGACCAAGATGGTGCCAGGTGAGGTGGCAGTCCATATATGCACACTCACAACACAAAGGCACACACTGCAGCTTGTCTGATGTCAGCTAGGTACCAGAATAACTGTCAAAGCTGCACCAGAGAAATACGCAGTCATCCGACGTTGAATGCCCCGTTTACCCACCTGCACTACTAAACAGTGCAAGACCCCCCCTACTTCATACACATACAGAGGGTGGACCCAACCAGCAGTGTACCATGTTCCATCAAAAAGTCAGCCAACCAGATAGTCACTGTTCATAAAAGGGAACACCGATGTTCAGATCACACAATACCAAGCAGTGTTTTCCTGCCAAACACTCTGTTAGACCTGGATTTGGATCAAATATGAAACAGATGGAACAGCTTTGGGTTAAGTAACAGAAGCCCAACAAAGCTTTAGCTTCAGACAATTGATTAGCTACAGAGCGGTGTGTGAACTCTGAGGTTGGAGTGTGTGAAAGGAACAGTGCTGGAACAAGGTGTTGTCTGGGGCTGGCTGGTTAAAAACGTTCACAATTGCAATAATGAAAGCTGGAATAATCATCAGAGCCCGACCAATACCATAAAAACTGGCCTATAATACACGTTTTTTTTGCTCATTTGAAAGTCCTGCGTATTAAACACCGAAGCGTATTAATTATGGATTTTTTCCCATATTTTTAGACCCATTTTTCGCTCTGATTCGCCGTTTTACATTTTGGGCAAAAATGGTGCAGTACCAGTTTTGGCCGCTATGGGCGCTACGGGCAGAAGCAGAGGACTCATCAGAGAGCGAAAAGGAAGAGGGCCACTTCCAGACGTTTCTAGCTCATGTGTCCGAAAAAAGCCTCTTTTGGTCGGACTGACTCTGTCGCTGCCTGCCCCTTGCTATGGATGTAGTTGTTAGCAAGATACCGTAACTCGTAAACCACACCGCAGATTTTTAAATCCAGCTGATTTCACATTTGGTTGAGCTCAGGGGACTGTCTGCTATAAAGTCAGGTAAGAAATATATTTTTTAAGCGTTTATTTAGCTAATTTAAAGAAACAAAGCGTCCGGTCCGAACCGCCTGCCTAAAATTCGGCGAACTTTTTTTTAAAAATCCAGCTGATTTGAACATTTCGTTAAGCTCAGGAGCACGTCTTCTATAAAGTCAGCTAAGAAATATATTTTTTTAGCGTTTATTTAGCTAAATTTAAAGAAACAAAGCGTCCGGTCCGAACCGCCTGCCTAAAATTCGGCGAACTTTTTTTTTAAAATCCAGCTGATTTGAACATTTCGTTAAGCTCAGGAGCACGTCTTCTATAAAGTCAGCTAAGAAATATATTTTTTAAGCGTTTATTTAGCTAAATTTAAAGAAACAAAGCGTCCGGTCCGAACCGCCTGCCTAAAATTCGGCGAACTTTTTTTTTTTATCCAGCTGATTTGAACATTTCGTTAAGCTCAGGAGCACGTCTGCTATAAAGTCAGCTAAGAAATATATTTTTCTCGCAAAGAAATAATTGTTTTACCGTGTTTCCTTGTGAAGATCTTCGTACTCGCTTGCTTCTGTCGCCGCCATCTTAATTAAGGCAAATGAGGCGCTGATGCGTCGCGTGGCGATGATACGTATTAAACACCGAAGCGTATTATTTACGTTTTTTTCTTGTTTATTGTTAATAATTGGACAAAGCAATCTCAATCATATCTAACCAGCTAAATAAAGGTTTAACTAAAATAACACACAGCCAAAAAAAGTCCAGGCTCAACACGGACCAGGACCAGCACTTTGAGTGTTACTGTGTTGGAAGTATTTTCCTCCGATGAATACGGTATATTGGTAGGGCTGATCATTTGGGTCAATATAGGAGTTTGGTGACCTATCAGTATCAGTGATAATAGTCCCATTATGTGCCGATGTAAGCCCTTCTAATTTTCACCCCTAAAATGCTGGAACCAGCCGTAATTGTACAATGTATCCAGCAGAGGGCGCATGAAGACAACTTTTGAGTCATGGCCGTTCACTTTGGTTTCACTTTCAGGGCAGCCAAAGCAGGTAGCAATACATAGTTCCCACACAGTGACGAGTATTGCGCAATACCAGGTTTTTCGCCACCCGTAAAGGCAGAAATGGCGGACAAACAGACTCGAGCTACCACAGCTAAATACATTACTAGCTTCACCAAGGCACAAGAGCAAAATGGCAGTGGTCAGAGTTGAATGAGTTGGAGAAAGAAATCATGGCAGACGAAGCGGACAACTTGTCATCAAGAAGTTACTCTGATATCATTAATTATTTAATTACTACGAGGAGCGCACACCGAGGAGCTTCACAGCTTTAAATCCAAAAAAGATGTGTAAACTGTCTCAATCATATCTAACCAGCTAAATAAAGGTTTAACTAAAATAACACACAGCCAAAAAAAGTCCAGGCTCAACACGGACCAGGACCAGCACTTTGAGTGTTACCGTGTTGGAAGTTAGCATGTCGCGTTAGCATCCGGAGCGGAGGGTCCGTCGCACGGAGGCTCGCGGCGAGCTCAGGTAGGTCGGACGGCGTGGATCCGTCGCGGCCGCGGGGGCACGTCCCATGGGACCGACGCGTCGCCCGCACGACTTGGCTCCCGTCCTTCCCCCACTGGGGCGGCGGGACCGGCGGGGAGACCGTGGTCCAGGCATGAGAAGGCCGTTGTCGCGTTAGCGACATGCTAAGCTACACACAGCAAGACGGTGCTGCTAAATAATGGAAGAAAAAAAAAACAGCTCTAACACACAGACAGTTGTACATTGTTCTGACATTGTTTCACAAAATTATTTATGTAGAATATTTTGTTTACCGGCCAAAAGCACGACGTCTTCTGAGCAGATCCGAGCAGTCAGAGAGCGATGGGGCTGCTGTGAGCTTCTCCGATGAGATAAATCCTTCACGTTTACTTTTTTTGGATTAAGTGAAACCTGCGCGTTGCCCAAACGTCTACCCGACTGGAACACCCACTGACCCAACACGAAGTAACCATTGCAATTAATTAGAAATTAACAAAAAAAACAACGTGAAAAATACACATCCAGTAGACTGTCCTGCAACTACTGCTCCGCCTCCACGCATGAGGGTAACCCCGGAAATTCCACAGATGTGACGTCACATGGGAACTATGTATACTGTGCGGCATATTTTGCTGGTAAGTTTATTTTAAATGATCTGTAAAACCAATAAAAGGTTCAGTATGTAACATTTTTTATAAACATATTTCTTCACTCTGCCCTTATCTCCTGATACATTGATCTTTGACATGTAATCTCTCAAAAAAACTATAGTCCTCTGGCGTCTCCCGGTGGTAATAAAAGCATTTATAAAAAGCCAAGAGCGCCCCGCGGTTAACCAGTCAATAAAAACAGAGTTTACTACCAGCCAATAAAAACAGAGCTTCTTACTTTTCACCCCCTAACCCACGCCCCCCCTCCCCAACCCACGCCCCCGCCTGTCAGCCTGCAGCGAGCCTGCAGCGGCCGCGCAGGTTCTTGTTGAAATAATTTCAAAGCGATGCAAAACTGTTTTGTATGTGACACAAATTTATTAAATATCCCTTCTTCATCCCTGCTCTGAACTTTTATTTTGTTTTTTTTGCCAAAAGTCAAGTGATCGCTTCCTCCCCTCCAGACCTGCACTGACAGATATGAGGAAGTGGATCAATTTGTCACGAGCGAATTAAATTATGTCCAACGTGGCTGTGTGAAGCTCTGCAGGTTTCAGGGTGTTTTTGTTTTGCTGGACCAGTGGTCCATGTTTTTATTTTATTTTTTAGAAGGTTTTATTAACACATAATCACAGAACATTGCAGCGCAGAAACGGGACATGTAGAGGAGGCGGAGCATTCAAGGCTGCTGCGCGAGTGAGGTGGAGCGGAGTCATATATGGCTCTGAGTGAGGAGGGACCAGAAACGTGTCTCTGTTCAAAATGTTTCTAAGTGCCAGCGTGTTAAAAAGCTGCATACTGAGCCTTTAAAGCTCCGCTGACATAATCTTTTAACTTTCCATAAAATGGCACAAAATATATATATATATATTAAGATTGACCTCTGATCGTTTTTGCTAAAACAATGTGAAATTAATGAAAATTCCTCTCCAAAATAGTTTAAAATTAGCGCCGTTTTTTTACACGGTAAATTCGGGTTTTTCCGGTCACGTGATTGTGACATCACATACAGATCTCTGCTCCAACGGCACATTTAATACAATGGAGAAAGATCCAAACGCATCCATCGAATTTAGCCATTTAAAACTTTAGATTTTAGCGATTTGGCTTCAGTTCGTGAAGAAGAAGTTATTTTGAGTGATAAACAACACACAGCAAGGTTTCTTTTGTCCGTGTTGCTTTTTTTTTCAGGAGAGGTTTCACATACATGAAGTGAGCACCAGATGTCAGCAAAGCTATCGTGATAACTCTTACAGAGCACTGTAGATTGCTCTGCTTTGCTGACATCTGGTGCTCACTTCATGTATGTGAAACCTCTCCTGAAAAAAAAAGCAACACGGACAAAAGAAACCTTGCTGTGTGTTGTTTATCACTCAAAATAACTTCTTCTTCACGAACTGAAGCCAAATCGCTAAAATCTAAAGTTTTAAATGGCTAAATTCGATGGATGCGTTTGGATCTTTCTCCATTGTATTAAATGTGCCGTTGGAGCAGAGATCTGTATGTGATGTCACAATCACGTGACCGGAAAACCCGAATTTACCGTGTAAAAAAACGGCGCTAATTTTAAACTATTTTGGAGAGGAATTTTCATTAATTTCACATTGTTTTAGAAAAAACGATCAGAGGTCAATCTTAATATATATATATATATGTTGTGCCATTTTAAGGAAAGTTAAAAGATGATGTCAGCGGAGCTTTAACAATAATAAATTCTCTTCAATCCTCCAATCCGCTTTTCATTAGCTACGTGCCTCTCAAGTTAGCAAGTTAATATGTTGATAACCTAGCATAAGCTGTTACCTAGTAAAACTTTAGCCAGAACATTAAATCTAACGTAGAGGTAAAAATATTTCAGTGTTAGTAACTTTTTGTCATCCTCAATGAAATGTATTGTTTGTCTGAAATCTTTACTTCTCTGCAAAGAAAAATAAATGCTACTGTGGTCAGTACTAATTAGACCTTCACCATACATCGACTGTTTAAACAATGAACAGGGAAGGTAATTTCTTTAATTTATATATTTGTAACACACTTGATAACTTTATGGTGAATAGTGGAGGATAGAAAATGTGAACGCACATTAGGAAGACTGTTTTTATGAACAGTGCACAACTTGTATACCTACTGTGGGACTACGTATAGCGTGGATCTGATTAGCTTAGCTTCAGGATCACTAACAGCTGTGCTAAATAAAAAAGCCCCACTCCACTTGCTATTTACTCAGATTCTTGGGGTTGGACAAAGCATGTTCAGGGTGTTGTTTAATACACCACATTATATATACTGGCAAGAACCAATGAAGACACGTTCCTGTTTTTAGTATTCCACACCGCCTCATAATCTAGCTGGTTTTTTGCTACTTTTCTTTTTAATTACCTTTTTAAATACCATTTTATTTTCATTTCTAAATTAAAAAAAGTATGCATCCTTTGTGATTGTCTATTGTCGTCATTGTTGTCCACTGTTGTCATCACTCTTTGTTAAAATTCCGGTGTCTCTTGTAAATGAGTCCTCGTGGCTCAATAGGATTAACCTTTTTAAATAAAGGTTGAATGAATGAATGAATATTACATTATTATTGTTTAGCATACAGTACATCTTAGATCTTTGTATACTTTTTCTTTTCATACTTTATATTTTTGCTATTTTTTGGGTGTAACTAAGACCTTGAGTACACAATTTCATTCCACATCATGTACCACATGTGATGCAAACGTCAGTAAAGAAACTTGAACTTATCGTGGTAAAATTACACTCATATTATAGACGTAGCTTCCACAAGCTAACACACTGCTCTAACCCTCACTGGGTCCAAGCGGTATCGGTGATTATGACCAAGACATGACAAAAAGCTAAATTTTGCACTTTGGGACTGAAGAATCTTTGTTCTGTTTTTAACATGTGGACCCTCTCTTGACATGCTGTCGTGCATGCCAGTTTGACATCAAGTTGTTTATATTGTGATGACATGTTTTTAATAAGGCCCAAATGGCACAGCCTGACATCTCCCCTGCACAACAGAGCCCTGAACTGATAAATACATTTATATCACACATGTTAGAAAAAGGAAAAGTATTGGTTAGTCGGCACAAAAAGTATAAAGGGTCTTACTTCTGGCAGAGCTGGTTAAAGAGGGTTTTTGGATTAACGGGGCCTTTCCCTGACTCCTTCATGCTCTGCAGGAAGTGAATCATAGATGAAGTTAGGGGCTCCGGTGTGGGCAGTGTGACCATTAGAGGATTCTGAAATATGAAGGGACAAATGCAAAGTAAAATTCCCATTGATAAAGCAGGATATTTGTGGCAGTAATGGAATAAAGTAGAATGAAGGCAAAGCCTATTTTATGCATCAACACATTACAGAAAAATAAGTTACCAATTTTTACTTATTTGGATTAGATTTTTTTATTTGACAAAATTCAGAAAAACATATCTGAAAACTGACATAATTTCAATTTACTTTTTAAAGTGTGACCCACATTTAGGCCTGTCGCAATAAACAATAAACCAATTACTACCGTAATCACATGATAAATGAAAATGATCAACCTCATTTTCATTTATCGGCTTTATCGTTTCTTCGTTTCTTTCTCTTTCTACTGAAGACACTGGATGACAAAAGGCTCAACTGCTGCTTTTCACTGACCCCTCCCTTTCGCTTTAAAATCTATTTTAACTGTCTAAAACTGTGTTTTTGGATTGTTAAAAGCAGCTAAGCTGAGAAGCTAAGCTACGAGCTAAGCTAACAGACCAACCTCGGGAATAAACTTCTTTCTTGTCGAGCTCCAAAATTCATGGTTGAAATCTGTGCCTTCGTGTAAAAACTTGTTTTTCTCTGCAAAAAGAAGCTAAGAACTTGTTTACTGAATTTTTTTATTAAAAGCTTTGTGCAAAAACTGCTATGGTAAAGAGCTCAAATTACCGAGTGTCCACCATGTCACCATGTCAGCCCATGTCATGTCAAGGGTCCTCTCTCCCATTTTTCTTAAAAAGACACACTGCTCAACTATCCATCCTTTGGTTGAAACAGTCTTATACTGACATCAGGTGGTCAAAAAAGGTACTACACTTAAAACAAATCTGCATTTCTTCTAAAATTTGACAATTAATTATTGCCAAATTTCAAACAATATTATAGTTTCTCGCAATAATATCTGAGACAATTAATCGCCCAGCAAAATATTTTATCGTGACAGGCCTACCCACATTAGCCTTTTCATATACAGTAGTCACTCGCTACTTCGCGGGTCGTTTGTCGTGGGTCATTTTTCGCAGACTTGATCTATTGCGGTTTTTCAAAGTAATGTTGGACATTACACACAATGGCTGATTGATAGATGAGTTGCAAGATCGGCATGGAAGTTTTATTTAAAAAAAAGCATTTTAAATTTATTTTTTCATTCAACCTTTATTTATACAGGTTAATCCCAGTAATTTAGCACCTGTGTGCAGCCCACATCTGGGGGAGAAACTTCCTCTTGCAGCTGATCAGTGTCAGTGAGGACTGAACTTGGAAAAAGGACCTTCTCCTACTCTGCTCCTGCTTCCTGGAATATCTTACAAAAAGATCTGAAGCTCTCGGCCCTGACCTCTCTGGATGGTTTTCAGAATCTGTTGGAATCCTGGCAAAAACCAATGCAGATATGTTCCTGTCTTTGATTTTTTTTTTGTACATCTACCTTATAATGTTTTTGCTACTTTTTGCTACTTTTTCTTTTCTTTTGTTTATTGTTTAATGTATTTGTATCATTGATGTTCATCATTCTTTAGTTTGTAGCAGGTCGCTTTCGTAAATGAGCCCTCGAAGCTCAATAAGATTTACCTGACTAAATAAAGGTTGAATGAATGAATGATCAGCTGGTTTCAGCTCTGTACTGTACAGAGATGAACTGATCTCTGTGTAGAGCAGAGAAGTGGGCGTGGCCAAGAGTGCAGCCAGAGGCAGGGAGCTGAAAGCATGACATTCTGTGCTCTTTTGGAGCATTTAGTTTAGAAGCATTGTTTAAAATATTGCAAGAGTGTGGGAAGGGTTTAAAATGCCTTCATACATATATATATATATATATATATATATATATATACATACAGTATATATATATATATGTCAAAGTCAAAGTCAAAGTCAACTTTATTGTCAGATCTGCAATATGTACAGTGCAGGACATACACAGGACCGAAATTGCGTTTCTCTCAGTCCCTCGGTGCAACAGTAAACATCTAAACATTGAAACACTGAAACATATAATAATAGACATAAGCATAAAAATAGTAAAACTAACACTGTCCTGAGTTTTTTTTTTTTTTTTTTTTTTTTTTTTTTTTGCATAGTGGTATAAAAAAAGAGTATAAAAAGTATAACTAAAATAAACTAAAGGTTTCTAGCATTGACATTTGCAAAGTGGCAAAGCAGCGTATGAGTCAATGTACACAGTATATGTATGAGGTAGTAGTTGATGTTGTTGTAGAGGCAAAAAGTGGCATATGCAGTAAGGCACATTGGGCATCCCTAAATAAGACCGTTCAGAGCACACTGTATATGTACCAGCAGTGGTGTAGATATTAGAGTAGTGTAAATAAATGTAAACAGTAGTAATTACATGTAAGCAGTAGTAATAAAAGTAAACAGTATTAATAAATGTAAACAGAGAATGTAAACAGTATTATGATTATAGGCAGTGATGTAATACAGACATTAGTGCAAGTATGAGAAGTAGTGCAAACTGTATGAGCACATGACCGAGAGTTTAGTGAAAACCCGTTTGGTGACACAGAGTCTAGTGTTAAAAACTTTGTGTTGAGTGATAGTATGTGAGAAAGTTTTAGTGTTAAGGCAGTTCAAATGGGAGGGGAGTGTTAAGGCAGTTCAAATGGGAGGGGAGGCAGAGCAGGCAGAGTGTTTAGCATTCTGACTGCCTGATGAACAGAGCTGTCTCTCAGTCTGCTGGTTCGAGCCTGGAGACTCCTCAGTCTCCTTC
>JBBPBX010063330.1:0-20562 GCA_038048925.1 Garcialebias charrua | reverse complement strand
TTTAATGAAACTCTCAGAAAGTAATTGACTCTCAAGACCTAATGAGATATATCTTCCTTCAGCCTCTTGTTTAAGCAGCTACAAAAACAGTATGTTGCTGAAATACGTATTTAAAGTAAATTAGTATTTCAGCCTGGCTGCGGTTATTGTTCTGCTGGCTAGTGAGCGCATGTGTGTTAACAGACATGCGACGCAAACAGCGTGAGGATGCGGGGCCTGTCTCTTTGAAAAACCATCCAGGAACTAAGCCAAAAAAAAAAAAAAAAACGTAGCATATATGGCTTATTTAAACGCTAGAATAACCTAACCTGCAGTGTTTTACTTGCCTCAAATTATCTGCCTCAGCAGCATACACGACACACCCGTTTTAGCTCGTTGTTAGCTTAGCTTTTAGCAACAGCAGGTTTTGTTCATTCAACTGAACAGAGCTAAAAAAGCTAGCAAATAAACAAAACCGAACCGACCTTCAACTTCCAACTGAATGTCCAGTCGTCGTCCAGAGTCTGACCAGTCGACGTCTAATAAAAAGCAAGTTTTACGAGCGCTGAGTCCAACACAACAACAGCTTCTTGTCCAACAGTTGAAAGGAAATGGCTACATTTGAAAGAAGCGCGCGAAGCAAGAGGCGTTGATTGGTTGGATATGATCACATGCTACTTCACCCGATAAACAAGAGTGGCGTTGATTGGTTAGGACAAAGTTCACATGCAACCTGACAAGCAAGAGTGGCGTTGATTGGTTGGGACGTACATGATCACGTTCTACCCCCAATAACGCATGAGACCACAAACAGAAAAATGGTAGAAAGCAAACACGCCTGGAGTAACGCAGAATAAAATTGAATAATGATAATAATAATAATGATGATAATAATAATACCCTGATGCATGCTCAATAATAATAATAATATATATATATATATATATATATATATATATATATATATATATATAATATATATATATATATAATATACATATATATATATATATATATATATATATATATATACAACAATATAAAAAAACAGCTCGAGCTGTTTCAAAAAACTGACAAAACGTTTAAAACAGAAGTACTAAAAATAAACCAGTGTGAAAATACTTTGTGTAAAATATCTTGGCCAAAAGTTTAAACATAAGTATAGATTAAGTATACTTAGACTTTTAGTTTATTTTTAGTATAAGTCAAGTATTGTGTAAAATAAACTTGGCCAAGTATACTTTTGATAAGTACCTAAAAAGTATACTGAAAGTATACTCTTATTTTTTTAGTTTAAAATTAGTGTACTTTAAGTATACTTGCATATACTACTTTTTGGTAAGGGATCACTTCTCTCAGTGCTGCGTCTGTTGCTTAAAAAAAATAAAGCCAAGGAAGGCGCAGTTGGCTTGCAGTCTGGGACCAGATCAGAGCCAGATGCCAGTCTTTGTAAACCTCTGAGGCTGGCGCATTCGGTCTGCAGGCAAAAACCGGATCAGAACCACACCCAGCGCAGGTGTCAGTGCAGCTCATGATCTCAGAATCGGGGTGGAACTGGCACACAACACCACGCCGTCTCTGACTGTTATGCGGATCTGGCGACTTGTAAACGAGCCCGGTAAGGAGTTGGCTCAGAGTTGTAAACCGCATCTGACTGTTATGCGGATCTGGCGACTTGTAAACGGATCCGGCCCAAATGTAAATGCTGTCTGGGTATGGCGATAGCTAATTAGCTAACCTGAAACAAGCTAACCTAGCTAGCCTATGGTTAGCTAACCTAACCCTAACCCATAATGTGTTAGTGATGACTCTCAGCTACTGTCCTAACATTAATTACCGTAGTCGTATAACTTTAAAACTGAGTTACGGACATATTTTTGTTTGCTATGTTGGATTAGTTGTAGTAGCCATAATATATATAATTAATTTCTTAAGAATTTATTTGAAATCCATTAAGAGGTTCATAAGATACTGCATGTGCTTGTTGATGAAGTCAGTCTGTACATATTAGATTTCTGAACAGCATCTCCACTTAATGTAGGACTGCTGTCGCTGCACCAACACCACACTCTTGTGGTGCAGCACATGATCCCTCAGGGAGTACTGTTGCATGATGTTTTTGTTTTTTTTACTTCCTCACAGCTTGAAAGCAAAGGTTCACAACAGGAACACAGTTGGTTTTATCGAAACGCTGTGGGAAGCATACACAGTGTTTTCTTTGGAGGAACTATTCTGCATATGGAGAGGAAATGCACAACAAACAAAAAAAAAAAGCCTATATATATAAAATAAAATTATGTAAGGCAAACTGTAATAATATTAAAACTTTCCCTTGCCAGATTTATTATTAAATAAAAATATTTATTTTAGGATTCACAAAAATACTAAAAATTTGGAAATTTAGTAAAAAAAATCACAAGTTACTATTTGCAAAATTACAACTTACTATTATATTATGGTTCCTTTTTTTTTTTTTCTAATAATTGGATCCCAAATTGAAGATTAAATTGTTTTAATATTGTAGAAAATGTTACTTTTACCAGAAAATTACATTAGGAATAAACAATAAGAGAACGTTGGCAAATGTGGACATGTTTTATTAAGAACTTTTAATTTTTTAAAGAATCATACATGTTGTCAAAGTTTGTCAAAAATAACTAAAATGTTCATTTCTCCATATATATGAATGAACTTAGTTTAAAGTTACAATATAGACAGAGGTAGCAATAAGCATTTGTAGAACTGGCATATAACAAAAGAAAAGGTTTTTTGTTTGTTTGTTTGTTTGTTTGTTTGTTTGTTTTTTAAGAAAACATAAGCTGCTGTTTATTAATGCAACCAAAAGTAAACAAAATCTGCAAATTTAAAAGAAAAACAACAAAAAATAGCTATGAAATACAATCAAGCTTAAAAAGAAAAAAACTGATGCCGTGTCTCCGTGTCGGCTGTATGAGTGGGGATCATTTTTTCCAGTAGAATCTGATATTTTGTTTGGTGTTCAAACGTGTTGGAACTAAAAGCATTCTTATATTTCTATTGGACACAAGTTGAAACCACATCTGGCTGCAGCTCATCTCAGCAATGTCAAGACTGCTGTTTCTCTTTCTAGTTTTCCTTTCTCATTGGGCGAAGGAGGTGCAAAGTATTTTCATAGTCACTGTCACTCAAACAATATTTTTGCATCATTCAAATTGTTTCAGAAAGTGTTTTTTTTTTCTTTTAAACTTGCTAGAATCACATCAGATCCTCACAATGTTGAACTAGACTAATTAATGCTGTGATACATTTACTTCACAAATTAGATTATAAATCTGAGAATGATTGCATTTCCAGTTTGAACATGTTTCAAGTTAAAGCCAAGATAGAAAGCCAGTTGTTATCAGCATTTTAAGCTGATTCAGTTGATATTTTCATTCAACTGTTGATATTTATGACCAGGAACTCTTAAGTTCCCACACTTAGAACAAATTAAATGTATTGATTTCAATGGGAAAAGCATCCATTTAAAGGTTCAAAAGTTCAAGGTTCTTTATTGTCATACGCATCCCATGTGGTACATGAGGTGGAATGAAATTGTGTACACAAGGTCCCAGTTACACCTAAAAATAGCAATAATATAAAGTATAAAAAGAAACTGTATATAAGGATCTAAGATATAATACAAACAATAATAATGTAAAATAATACAGTGTATTCAAACCTGGGGAGTGGTTGCACAGAGGTTAGAGAAGGTGGGCCTGTGATTGGAAGATCGCCGGTTCAACTCTTTATAGTGTCGTAGTACAATTTTTTTTTTCATTTACCCTTTATTTATCCAGGTAGTCTCATTGAGCCATGAGAACAATAAATTTATGCAACACTAGCTTTAAAAAGGGGGATTTGACTCAATATCACATACTAAAAAAACAAGTGAGGAAGGAATTAAAAGTAGCTAAAATAAACTATAAGGAGAGGGTGGAAAATATGTTCAGGTCCAATAACTCCCGGCTGGAGTGGGAGGGCGTGAAGTCCATGATGGGGATGCCAAATAAGAAAACTCACATCACTCTTAACTCTTCGTCCGCCTTGGAACTGTCAAAATGATTTTAATTTGTTTTACAATCGTTTTAACACTAATGATTTTACAGAGGAGCTTTCTGTTTTTAAAGAAACGTTGTCAGGTGCAACAATGACTATTGATACTGAAAGTGTGGTTAACATGTTTTTAAAGACTAAAGAAAGGAAAAGTCCGGGTCCTGATGGCATAGGGGGTCGTATTCTTAAGAACTGTGCCCTGCAGCTTGCAGATATCTTCTGTTTTCTTTTTAATATGTCTCTTCAAACCTGTACGGTCCCACAACTCTAGAAAGACTCTGTTAATGTTCCGATTCCAAAAACCAAGACTGCTCAGTCCCTGAACGATTTCAGGCCTGTTGCCCTGACTTCTTTAGTCATGAAGTCATTTGAAAAACTGGTTCACAAGACCCTCTTGTCAAAAGTTGAAGATCATTTGGACCCACTTCAATTTGCTTATCGTTCACATAGAGGGGTGGAGGACGCAACAGGAACTCTTTTAAATAAGGTTTTAAGACACCTTGAAGGTACAAAAACATTTGTAAGATTGCTTTTTGTCGACTTTTCAGAGTCAGAGAGAGTCAGAGAGTCTTTATTGTCATTTGCACCGCATGTGGTACATGAGATGAAAACGAGATTATGTACACGGGGTCCCAGTTACATCCAACAACAAATGCAAGAGAAAAACAGTAATAACATCTAGAATTAACTAAGAAAAACATCAACTAGTAATACACTAAGCCTAATATAGTGGAAATAAACAGCAGCACGAACATGAGTTTGTATGAGCAGATGGTCACAGATGAACACAGCAACAAGAAAACAGATCAGCATCAGCACAATGTGATATTTTGCAGTGTTTATTTTTTATTTTATTTTTATTTATTCATGAGTCTAACAGCCTCAGGGTAGAAGCTGTTCCTCAGTCTAGTGGTTCTACATTTGATGCTCCTCAACCTCCGTCCTGAGGGGAGTGGGGCAAAGAGTGAGTGTGCTGGGTGAGTGAGGTCTTTCATGATGCAGGTGGCTCTTTTCCTGCATCTGGAGGTGTAAATGTCTGTGATGGTGGGGAGACTGACTCCAACAGACTTCTGTGCAGCCTTCACCACTCTCTGTAGAGCTTTCCTCTCTTCAACTGTGCAGCCTCCATGCCACACGTTGATGCTGGAGCACAGGACGCTCTCCACTGCACACCTGTAGAACGAGGTGAGAACTGGGCTGCTCAGACCAGCACGTCTCAGCCGTCTGAGGAAGTAGAGTCTCTGATGACCTTTCTTGATCAGGCTGGTGGTGTTGTTGCTCCAGCTGAGGTTATCATTCATGTGTACACCCAAGTATTTGTAGCTGGAGACCACTTCCACTGCAGACCCACCTATTTTCAGTGGGGCGTGGGTGTGTTTGTTCCTTCTGAAGTCCACAATCATCTCCTTTGTCTTCTTCACATTCATGTGAAGATTATTCTCTTTGCACCAGCTCTCCAGGTGTTCCACCTCCTGTCTGTAGCTGGACTCATCATTGTTTGTGATGCATCCCACCACCGCTGTATCATCTGCAAACTTAACAATATGACAGCCTGGAAGTGTGGCTGTACAATCATATGTGAGCAGAGTGAACAGAAGGGGGCTCAGCACACATCCTTGAGGAGAGCCAGTGCTGAGGGTTATGGTGGAGGAGGAGAAGTTGTGGATCTTCACGGACTGTGGTCTGTCTGTTAAGAAGTCTAGTACCCAGTTACAAATGGAGGGGCTTAGTCCAAGTGTAGATAGTTTGTCTATCAGAGTTTGGGGGATCATGGTGTTGAAGGCAGATGTGAAGTCCACAAAGAGCATGCGCACGTATGAGTCCTTCTGATCCAGGTGGGTGAGAGCAGTGTGGACCACGGAAGATGGGTCCAGTGCGTCCACTTGCGTGCGTGTCTAGCTTTTTTGCCGTTGAAAAGGCATTCGGTCTGGATGTAGCATAACAGCTTAAGGGTAGAAGCTGTTCCTCAGTATAATGTTTCTACCCTTAATGCTCTGCAACCTCCTGCCTGAAGAGTGGGGAAGTGTGTGTGTACTGGGTGACTGGGGTCCTTCATGATACAGCTGACCCTCTTCCTTTATCTGGAGGTGTAGATGTCTGTGATGGTGGAGAGGCTGACTCTCATCAGTCTTCTGTGCAGTCTTCTCCACTCTCTGCAGAGCTTTCCTTTCTGCAGCTGTGCAGCCTTCGTGCCACATGTTGATGCTGGTGCACAGTATTAATCAAGTTTTTTTGGGGATATTGGAAGAGTTAGCCACTCTTAGTACCCATAAGTCACTTTGGGAATTGGTAAATCATGAAGTTGTTGTCTGGTACTAGTCACTCAGATAAATCTCCATCATCATCTCTCATCAGAGAAGAATGTGGAATGAACAAAGCATCAGGTCCTGAAGAAACCACTGACTGACAAGACTCAACTAGTGTCCCCATGTCAACTGTTGCACTCCCGCTGTTTCTGAAAGTTGTTTGAAGCCTTGCAAATTCTGGCTTTCCTTGTTGCATTTCTACAAACCTCATGCTGTACATGTTGAAAGGAGAGGTGGGCACTGACAGTCTGTGTCCCTTATTAAAAATATGGCATGCTGAGAGCAAAGAGAGGTGCAAACCAGGCCCTTGAAAGACTTCCTTCCTTTACACCCTGCAGAAAATTTCAATTTCCCCCGTACAGCCTTGGGTTGCTCAGTATGCCAGTCTCCTGCGCTGGGCCTACTGGGTGAAGGCAAAAGGAAAATTCAAACTGTTCGGGCTTCAAAGTCTTCGTGGGACAATCTGTCAGTCAGAGTAGTTTGTTTGGGTAGAGAAGGCGACTAAATTATACTTAAAATGACTAAAAGCAAAGCAGAAATTGCTCTGAAACAGCTCTTAAAATGTTTAATCAACTTGAGAATATTACTCCACAGCATTGTATTTTGATATACAAAAAAATCTGACATTAATGGAACAGGTGGTGGGGGGGTGATTTGCAACACTTAAAGTTTGTTTGTTTAATCCCAAGTGCCTCGTGTTGATACAGTACCTGCTCAGCCCCTCAGATGTACAATCCAAGTTCGGAAAGTTCCCATGAATATTTCAAGATGCTAATCTCAGCATCCTGGAGGCTAATTTGAATTTTAAAAGGTGACGGGGAGAAAGGATGAAGATGGCATAAGCTGTTTAAATACAGCAGTAACACCCACCACCTACAGCTGAAGATCACAATAGTCCGCCTCACCGCTGCCATCGCAGCGTTTCCACTGCAAGAATTGATTTTGTTGTTTTCTCGTTTCTCTGATGCAGCCATGCAGATATTGCTTTGAGAAACACGACACAGTGACTCTGTAAAGAAGCCAACAGACAGCCATCCAAACTAATTCCCAATTCCAGAGAGTGGCATGTGATTTTCTCCGAGGGTGCCAAATTAAACATCCCACTGTGACTGATACATCGTTTACCACCAGTGTTGTGATTTAGGCCTTTGCCGGGTGAGATTACAACACCAGCAATGTTATTTTTCTCCTCCCCAATATTCTCGCTCGACTCTTCGAGGGTCTGGGGCTGAATTTGATGCTGTCAGGACTCATCTTTTCACAACAGGCACATCAAAGAGTCTGGAGGAGAATCTGTTCTCTTATGTGTGCATTATTCAAATGGGCAAACTTGCATCTCATGGTTTGGATTCTACATCTTGTCAGCTTCTGCAGCTGACGTGTCTCTCTGTGAAGCGGGGGAATAGGAGATGAGTTTCTAGTGTCACTCTTGACAGCATCCAGCAAGAAACTGCAGTGTCTCTGAAAGGGGACTAAAAGATGAGACGCAGTGCAGAGAAAATGAAACATGCAAACTTCACATCATGCAGTTCTTTTGGCAGGAGAGATCAGACCTCTTCCACCGAGAGCATCACCCGACCTTATTCCACCATCTCCATCTGTGATGCCGTGTATTAGACCTTTACATAAATTCATGAAACAATTTGGCCCCAATTAAAATCCAGAAACAAGTGCAAGTTCATCTGCAGTTCACAGCAAACTGTCTCATTGATTTCTTGTGTTCTTGTAAGAGCCAAAGAATTCAGAGTCGTGGCCTTTCGGGACCAACTGGCTGATTCACCAACAGGCGTCTCTTCTAGGAAATTCTTCTCTGAATGATGAGTGGTGCTGCAAAAAGATTTCATGTCTCAGTTTGTGCTTTCTGTTTCTTATTATTATTTAGAAGGGTACGCAACCACATACCTTGATTACCTCACCTGCCTTTTCTTTCTTAGACATGCTTGAAGCCTTGCTTCTACATGGCAATGGACATTTTTTAATCACTTGCCACTGTGATTTTTGAACAGTTGCCAACAGTTAGTACCTTTTCAAATCTGATGTCAATCACAAACATGGAGTATAAAAAAGGGCCCAAGTTTTCGCTTAGGCAAGGTTACGGCTAGCTAAACAATGGTTCCTTTTCTCTTATCGTTTTTCAGGCGTACGAAACAGCCCTTAACCCAAACACCAAAGTTTATGCTCATTAATCCAGGTATAAATCCAACAATGTTCATTCAGGTCTTAACCCAGAGTTTTGCATGTGTAAGAACACTATGTTAGCTATTATCCAACCACCACATTTTACATATTGTTTGTCCAGTTTGTCACTGTTTTCTCAACCAAACAACACCTGTATTCCTGCGGTAATGTATAGACAGCTCAATACTGATGGTGCTAAGGCTACAAATGAATCAGTCCACCGGGAGTTGAGTAAACATTTGAACTGACTAGATGTGATGATCAGGCTGACTTATTTATTCAGCAGCCTTAGCACCATCTGCATATAACAGTCTCTGCACACATGCATTTGCGTCAAAATACAGATGTTTGGTTGAGAAAACAGCAACCAACTAATAAACTGTATCATGCAAAGCTATAGGTTTAATATTAACTAATAAAGCATTCTTTCACAACAGTACAGTACTGTATACAATTTTTATGAAAGATCTGTATTATGAAAAACAATAAAACACAGGCCCTTGTTTGACTAGCCTTTAGCCTAGCCTTGACAAAGACCATTCCTCCATACTCCATGCTCTTTGACTGAAGTCTAGACTGATAAAAATCAAACTACGGATAATAGTTTGATAAAACACAATTTTGAAAATGATTAAACTATCCCTTTAAGAAAGTGGCATGTGACTGTAACATTTTTAAGAGAGCATAGAGAAGTCGGACATTCTATTATTCATGTTCCCTCCACCTCGACTCTTCAAAACTCTCAATTTTAGAATGATATCAAATGTCCAAACAATATCCTTAATTTAGTAATATATATGTTTTCCCACAGAGTATACATTAAATAAATTAAATAAACAACTTTATGGTTCAGTTGAAATTAACTTCAAAATAAGATGCATATGCAATTAACCTTCACGTGAACAAATGCTTGAAGCAAACAACAACAAAACAATGAATAAATTAAATTAAAATAATAACTAGAACCTAAGAAAGTTAATTATTAACACCTAATTTTTTTTACCTGTTTAGGGGAAACCCAAAATTATGAACGAAACAAAGCACAAAAAAGATACAAGCAAAAGAGTAAAACAAACATTGAGAGACTAAATTTAGGTAAATCAAAGTTTTGAAATAAGCAATTTGGGAAATAATACAAATATTAATCTGGTCAGACTGAGATGTATATTAAATTGTATGCCCCCTTAAAACACCTTAAATCTAAAACCTTTTAGCAGTTCAAGTGGTTACTTTTACCCTCCTGATGCTCATTTGGAAACACTACACCAAAATAATCAGAATCAGCTTTATTGTCATTGCACTGAAGCACAGGAAAATTATATTTCAGTACAGCCCGTCCGAGAGAAACATAAACAAACAGACATGGGAAGACAGAGGTGACTGAGGCTGCCGACTTCAAGAGGCGCAGCCATTTTTACAGATAAGGAAAAAGGAACACGAGGGTAGGTGTAAAAAAAAATCTTGCACCGTGTCCTAGACGAGAGACAGCGCAAAAGTTGCAAAATATGACCTCAGCATATGAAACAGCAACATACTGAGGACATCATAATATATTCATGCCTGAGAAAGCCAACGAGGGCAGTGAGTTATCAGTGGACACTGCCAGAAAGTTCCATAGTCCTGACGAGGCATGGCACAATGTCTATCAGCTGGCTCAACTCTGACACAGATCCACAGATGTCCTCGGGAGGGGAGCGATAGGGGAGGGGTGGGCAGAGCTTCTCGTTCACATAAACAACCAGGAGAAGTTTGAGATAGATGGCCTATTCAAGACCGAGTGGGGAAGCCAGATTCAGATAACACAATTATTTTAGGTCAGGCAGCCTCTGCTTGAATTTCCATTTCTGCCTTCATAGTTCTGCTGGTACGTCTCAATGGCTATTCCAAACAGACAGACTTTGTGGTCACACCACCAGACTGAGCCTTCTCCAATGTCGATTATTTCCCGCTAATGAGTCCCAGGAGTCGCAAGTGGCCTGCAACTCTCAGAAATCACATGCAGCTTGTGGCTCAGCTCATGCAACATCTGAGTGTGAGAGCTTACCGCATCATCTTCCGATTTTGTCAGTATGCCAGATACCTGCCAACTCCAAAAAGCAGAAATCCAGTTATTATAAATCCAAATATATATATGCATCTTCTACATCAACAGACAATACAAACAGACACACCATCTTCCACTGCGCCCCAGGAATCCATGGTGTATCCAGCTGTGAGTGTTCATTCAGGGAATGAGGGTTCTCCTTTGCCCTGTCTTCTCGTCAAGAAAATTTTATCAATTGTGTTGAGAGACCAGCTGACCAGATCCATAATTTACAATTCGGAGGTTATATAGTCAGAGGCTCTGATAAGAATCACTAAGCAGGAGGAAGGCTGGAGCAGGAGGGAAATGCATCCATCATCGTCGAGAACAAGCTGAAAAAAATAACAAAAGAAGAAATAAATGGGCGGCAGGTCCAGGTGTACTTTCTACAGGAAGAAAGACCAAATAAACATGAAGAAAAAAAAGCACATTAAGATACAAATAATTACAAATACAAACAGGTAGAGTAGAGCAAGTAAAGACAGCAGCGGAGTGAGGAAATGTGGCCAATTTTTCCTCCAAGTCTAAGCCTATAGCAGCGTAACAAGCCAACCTTAACTATAGGATTTATCAAAAAGGAAAGTCTTCAGCCCAGTCTTAAAACTAGACAATGTGTCAGCCTCGCAGACAAAAACTTGAAGTTGGTTCCACAAGAGAGGAACCTGATAACTGAAATATCTTCTTCCCATTCTGCTTTTTGAATCTCTAGGAATGACAAGTAAACCTGCAGTGTGAGAGCAAAGTGCTCTGTTAGGAAAATATGGAACAATAAGGTATGTAATATAAGATGGAGCTAGTTTGTTAAGAGATTTGTAGGTTAGAGGTAAGATTTTGAATTCAATTCTGGATTTGATAGGGAGCCAATGGAGAGAAGCTAAAACTGGAGAAATATATTCTCTCCTATAAACTCTCAGTAAAACTCTGGCAGCAGCATTTTGGATCAACTGAAACCTTTTAAATGAAGTTTGGGGACACCCAGATAACAAACCATTGCAATAGTCCAGTCTAGATGTGATATTGACATGGACAAGTTTTTCTGCATCATGTTTAGACAAGATGTTTCTAATATTGCTCAGGTGTGGGGAAATGGTTCTGGTAACATTTTTAATGGGTTAAAAGACATGTCCTGTTCAAAAATGACACCAATGTTTTCATCTAGAACTGGGGGCCAAATTATTGCCATCCAGAGAATGTGAAAGGCTGCAGAATGTATTCCCAAGACGCTCAAGTCCACAAACCAAAACCTCTGTCTTGTCAGTTTAAAAACAGAAAAATAAGGGTTATCAAGGTTTTTATGTCTTTAAGACATGCTTGTAACTTAAGTAACTGATTGGATCCATTGGGTTTCACGGACAAATATAACGGTGCATCATCAGCATAACAATGAAAATTTACCCCATGCTGTTTAATAACTTTTCCTAATGGAAGCATATAAAAAGTAGAGTTTTGGTCCAAGCAGTGAACCCTGAGGAACTCCATGACTAACTTTGGTACATGAAGACGATTCTTTATTTACATTTACAAACTGAGATATATAAATATGATTAAACCATTTTAGAGCTGCTCCTGTTATCCCAATATTATATTCAAGTCTCTGTAGTAGAATGTTGTAATCACCTGTATCAAATGCAGCACTAAGGTCTAACAGGACCAGTGTAGACATCTGTCCATTGTCAGAGGCTATGAACATCATTAGTACCTTTCACAAGTTCTTTCTCCATGCTATGAGATCTAAACCCTAACTGAAACTCTTCAAACTGATTACTGTATTTCTTTCCAGATGCTCATGCAACTAACCTGCAACTTTTTTCTCTAGAAATGTTTTAATCCATAATGACTCAAGTGAATACTACAGTATCAGTGTGATTATCAGTTTGAATTGCATTACATTAAAGTTAAATTTGCTAAATACACTAGTTTTTTTTTACTGTATTTTAATCCTGCAAAATCATCAGAAGAAAACAAAACACAGATAAATATTATCCTGCTGGTTTTGTTACCGCAAACATGAGAAAATGCACAGAAGTCACTGACCTGTTTGTTTGTTTCCACAAGTCCTCCAAGGTTTTTTGTATGCCCTTATTGTGAGGCTGACACAATTTACTGGTTCACACACAAAGCAGAGCTGGCAGGCCTGGCCCGAAGAAGCAGCTTTGCAGACCACAGAGACTCTGACTTCAAAGGAGACAGTATTAGGAGTGACCAGTAACTGGATGTTCCTGCATAATTTTCTGGCAACGCCGAGTAGCCATGTTCCAGGTTTTGTTTAGGTTGCAAGACTCACCCAAAGGCACTGGGCTGTTGTTTTTTCCCCCACACTGTTTTCTCTCCATATCTGCAACAAGTTTCTCTTAAAGGTGACACATTTAGCATACAGTATATGATATGCGTATCGCTTCATCTGCCAAATCATGAAAATATGTCAATTTGAAAAGAAGTATGCATAGAAAACATGCTTCTCTTTCAATTTGTTGGAGATAAGTTGTCTGTAAATCTGAAAATGCCTGTTCAGGACCATGCAGGAAAAAAAAAAGATGCAGACAAAGGATTTATGGTAAAGATGTGTCTGCAGCATACTGAGAATGTTTGAGATTAAAACATACTTTGAAGAAATTTTGAATTACGAACACTGGCTTGTCCTCACTGAGGGATGCCTCACTAGAAGAAAAAAAAACTGCCTTCCTGAGCCTTGAAGTAAATCCCTTGACATCTCCTGATGTGACTGTTAATTAATTTTAAAGCTTCTTTTAAAAATATAGAAACTTTCCCACCACAGGGAACAACTTTTAAAGGGATGTCCTTACTTGGCTCAAAGATGACACCAAGTTAAACATGACCTATAAGGGTTTGGAGTCCCTTTGACTACAGAGGCTGAGCTATGTAGGTCCTGGCCCTGGGTTCAGTCCCTGTTTTGGACCTTGGGCCTTTCTATGTGGAGTTTGCATTTTCTCCTCGTGTTTGCATGGGTTGTCTCCGGATCCTCTGGTTTCCTTCCACAGTCCAAGCATGCATGTTAGGCTGCCTTCAGGCCAGGGTCTGTCTTTCAGAAGAGGTCGGTGATCTCAGTGGGATTAGCCTGGTTAAATAAAGGTTAATAAAAATGTAAAAAAGGTAATAATATTGTGGAATAATCTAAGTTTGTATTAACTAAAGCATTGATTTGTATTTTCCATCTTAAATACATTTTCATGGGAAATTCTCAATAGTTTTGTTATGTCTGGATTGTTAATAATGCTTCGGATAACCTTTATTTATTTGTTTGTTTGTTTATTTACATTTAATGATGACTTGTGTAAAAAGAAAAAACGTCATTTAACCAGAAATTTTGTTTACTTAGAAAGGAAATAGAGTCCGACTGGAAAAAATCTCCAGCTAGTAATGCTGCATTTAACTCATGTCACTTTTTAATGCTGGCTGATATAAGAGTTCAAATATAAAACTTTATTTACCCTTTATTTTTAACTAAACAAAAGACAGCAACAACTTACAAAAACAGAAGAAAAAAACCCCACAATGAGGCACAGGGAAACCCAAACATGTCATTAAGCACAACACAACTGACCAAATATAAAAACTGGAGTGGAAAAGCTGCAGCTTGCAGACAGGTGAGAATGGGCGTGGCAGGCTGAGAAATGAACTGAACAAAGACCGGTAGGTTGAGAAATAAACACTAAATAAAATACAAAAACACAACAAAAATTCAGGATCCTGAACAAAATGCGGTGACTTCACTACAGCCAGACATTTGAATAGACCAGTGCTTCTCAATTATTTTCTGTTAAGCCCCCCCCCCCAGGAAGAAGAATCTGGTCCGCGCCCCCCTACTCTCCGCTGCGACTATAAATACGGTGGCTGTAATAACCTCGCACATACCAAAAGAGGGTTAAAAAGAAAAAGGTTTATTATACGTCCACTGTAGTATAATTTGTATATAAAATTGTGATTCTCAATTCAAGTCCTCAGGCCTCCCTGCTCTGAATGTTTTAGATGTGCCTATTCCAGAACAGATGATCCACATGATTGCATGACCTCTTCTGCAGCCACCAAGTCCTGCAGAAGCAGGTGTGCAGAGGTAAAGTGGCATATGCAATAAGGCTAGTAAAAAGAATATATATATCAGCAGTAGTGTAGATATAAAAAGTTGTGTAAAAGTAGTGCAATTTGTCCTCAGTACTTAAAACCTCTTCTTGGAACTGCTCCCCCAGGTGGGACCCTGGAAGAGGACCAGACTTAGCTTTTTTTTAGATTTTTCTACCTGGATTATTGAGCATGCATCAGGGTGTCCCTGGAAAAGTTCAGAGTTCAGTCACACACTTCTACTGGAGGTGATGTGGTGGATTTCCCTGAAGAACACAAAGACCCTGTATTCACTGGTTAACTGGACATCATTAACCTCACGCAGACTCTTCCACTGGTACATTTTCATCTTTAAATCACTTCTTGGTCTGCTGCCCTCATACATCTCCTCCTACATGTCTTTGCGTGAGTGCAGCTACAGTGTGCGCTCTCAGGACATGATTACCTGCAGTGTTCCGTCAGTGAGGACTGAACTTGGAAAAAGGGCCTTCTCCTATTCTGCTCCTGCTTCATGGAATATCTTACAAAAAGATCTGAAGCTCTCGGCCCTGACCTCCCTAAATGGTTTTCAGAATCTGTTGGAATCCTGGCAAAAACCAATGCAGATTTGTTCCTGTCTTTGATTTTATACGTCTTATAATGTGTTGCTAGTTTTTTGATACTTTGTTCCAGGGCTTGTTGACATCAATTTTATTTTTTTCATAAAGTGCTGAACTTTGTTACTTTCGGTTCTGGAGCGGAGCTTCAAAACAGTCTGAAGTGTTGACATGATGGATGTTGTGGCGGAGCTCACGAACTTTAAAGCCTGCACATCAACCCAGAGCTTTAAAAACTTATACAGCTGCGACTGTGATCTGGACCGTTCTGATTTACCTGATGGAAGTTTAAATGCTGCTGTTAGCAACAAGCTGCTTTTCTTGCTTTTAGAAGAGACGTTCACATTGGGATGAAGTTGTTTCAAGTCCGCTAACGTGACGTGTTGGAAAAAAAAACGTGCTGCAGCTGCAGATTGTTCTCTCGTGGCGGAGCGCTCCGCTCCTCTGCACGTTCGCACCAATCTCCATGAAACAACAGCTCCATGAAACTTGTGCTCGTCTTTTTAAACAAGGAAGCCATAACTTTCCCAAACAGTCTATGGCGAGAAGCTAATGCTACGCGTGCTACAGATAATAGCGCCGTGCTGAAACACGCCTAGGTATTTTAGTTCCACGGCGCAATAAGAAAATTCAAAACTGGGTCACAAGAGCCCGGGCCCCCCCTGGCATCGCACTGCGCCCCCCCAGGGGGGCGCGCCCCACTATTTGAGAAACGCTGGAATAGACTCACGTGACGTAAAAAATGATGAGAAGCATCCAGAAAATGAAAAAAAAAAAAAAGAGCAAAGACTGTATTTGCTTTCAGGCAAAATCCAGTTCTTGATGTAGCTTTCTAGGAGAAATCCGAAAACGTCTTAAGTTAAATGTTGTTCCCGCTGTTCGTATTAAAATCTATTTTTGGGGGGAGCTGCCATTGTTAACAATCAGGATTAATTACAGATTTTTCCAACCATCCATCCTTCAGCCTCAAATGCAAAAATGAATCTACTTTGAGTAAGTACGGGTCACAAAAAGGCTGTCATGTTGAAATATTTCAACAAAACTTTAGACCATGGGAAATATTCAAAGACTTTACATCTCACCTCTCTACAGTGGTGGTCCATGGAAAAACTCTTCCCCATGAGCAAGGCAGAAGTCATTGTAGAGGCTAACTCTTATCCAACAGGGATTCTTTATTTAGGACATTTTTGTTCCATCAGAGCCAACAAGTCAAAAGTCAAGTCAAAGTCAACTTTATTGTCAGAACTGCAATATGTACAGGACATACACAGGATTGAAATTGCGTTTCTCTCAGTCCCTCGGTGCAACAGTAACCATTTAAACACTAAAACACTAAAACATTTAATAAACATAAGCATAAAATAGTAAAAGTGTAACACTGTCCTGAGTTTTTGCATAGTAGTATAAAAGTATGAAAATTTACACCAACACTAAAACACTAAACATTTAATGAACATAAGCATAAAATGAAATAATAAAAGTGTAATACTGTCCTGAGTTTTTGCATAGTAGTATAAAAAGTATAAAAAGTATATCTATAAAATAAACTGAAGGTTCTAGCATTGACATTTGCAAAGAGTGGCAAAGCAGCATATGAGTTAATGTACACAGTATATGTATGAGGTAGTTGATGTTGGTATAGAGGCAAAGTGGCATATGCAGTAAGGCACATAAGGCACATTGGGCATCCTTAAATAAGGCTAGTCAGAGAATACTGTATATGTATCAGCAGTAGTGTAGATATAAAAGTAGTGTAAATGTAAACAGTAGTAATAAATGTAAACAGTAGTAATAAATGTAAACAGTATTAATAAATGTAAACAGTATAAATGTAAACAGTAGTAATAAATGTAAACAGTAGTAATAAATGTAAACAGTATTAATAAATGTAAACAGTGAATGTAAACAGTAGTATGACTATAGGCAGTAATGTAATACAAACATTAGTGCAAATATGAGAAGTAGTGCAAACTGAATGAGCACATGACCAAGAGTTTAGTGAATAACCCGTTTGATGACACAGAGTCCAGTGTTAAAATCTTTGTGTTGTGTGGTAAAGTGTGAGAAAGTTTTTTGTGTTTTGTGTACAACAAAGCATCTATGTTGTGTTTTACTGAGATACTGAAACAAAAATAAGGATCTCGTCTTATTTTTAATAGTATTCAGGCAAGGAGTTTGATTCATTGACTTATATTGTCAAATTATTTAACACTTCTACTCTCGAGAAGGAGTTGGCCAGTTGAGGTGGCTCGGGCATCTGGTTAGGATGCCTCCTGGACGCCTCCCTGGTGAGGTGTTCCGGGCATGTCCCACCGGGAGGAGGCCCAGAGGAAGACCCAGGACACTCTGGAGGGACTATGTTTCTCGGCTGGCCTGGGAACGCCTTGGGATTCCCCCAGAGGAGCTGCTCCATTTGGCTGGGGAGAGGGAAGTCTGGGCCTCCTTACTTAGGCTACTACCCCGCGACCCGACACCGGATAAGCGGAAGAAAATGGATGGATGGATGGATGGATATTTAACACTTTGACTTTATTATCTGTTTTACTATGGTGCTTTAACTGCAAGCTCCTTGGGTGCACTATGAAGAAAACTTTAGGCACTTTTCTAAAAATGCTAAGTCTGGTCCTCTGGACATTCAAAATAAAAAATAAAAAAATTGTAGAAACAGCCAACTGGTTGTGTAACACTGTGAGAGGGTGCTATTTATAAGACTGAGCTGAACTTAGCACCTCATACTGAGGAAGTCTTTCGGACGAAAGACGAAACGTTTCTACATAAAAAAAAAAAATTAATGTCCAGAGGACCAGACTTAGCTTTTTTAGATTTTTCTACATGGATTGTTGAGCATGCATCAGGGTATTTAGGCACTTTTCTCGTTCTGCAGTGAACTGCAGTGTCAACTTTTTTGCGAGTACAGCTAACAACTGTAGTGGACCTACCCAGGGTCAAACTAAGGTTTTTGAACTGTTCCAGAGATGACCTTTACTGACCTCTCAGTAAAGCAAGACACTTACTACAAATTATTCCATTAGTTATAATCTGAGAATATAGTCACCAAAAGAGACTATTTCTATCTTTGATTTTATTCTAATGTAATCAAAAGAATAACTTTTGTCATTTTCATGATGTGTGCTTTTAAGCTGCTGTTATTCTGTTAATATGTAGTATTACTGTATTACTTGACCATATAATGGTGTCATAGTTGAATTTTAGGTCAAACTGTGCTTTTCAGATTTGTTTTAGAAGTGTTAAGACGCTAATCCAAGTGTTTTTCCTCTTGGAGTCTATGAGTCTGTCTTTTCCTAAACATTTCTCTCTGCTGCTAGTTGTGGCCTTGTACTCTGATAACAATAAGTGAACTCCCCGACCGGTCCTGTCGGACCAATGGGGAAAAAACAAGTCGCTCTCCTCTCAGAGTTTCTAAGTTTCTAAGCTTTTGCTGAAACGCCAAGAGTTTGGAAGGAACGAGAAAGTTCCTGCAGAGTTTCTGGGAGCTTCAAAGACATGAAGACGTCCCAAAGAGCTGAATGAATGCCTGTCACCCGCCAAGGACAGTCATTCGGCTAAGGACTAAATAACAGGCTGTTATGAGTCCACTTCGAACGAGCGCAAGCTCAAAACTTTGTTTATTCCTTCCTGGAATAAGTTTATCTTGAAGTCAGAGGCCAGGAGCTGACATATTCTCTGATGACCAAGCGGAAACCAGGAGACGTTGAAACGTAAACTAGAACCAGTTTTGGACGTGCTGGGACTAAAGGACTCTGCGCATCTGAAGGCTGGTGTCATTTCTTTATCAGACTCGTCGAAAGGTAAAGAGCTGTTTACAAAACGTACCTGGATTTTAGCAGAAGTCGGATGGAAGTGTCACTTTTGGTATCATGCTCAAGATAATTTCCTTTAAACCATCTCCCATCTTCCTCCTATCTTTTTCTCTCAATCTAAGCTGGAAACTATTTTAAGCTAAAGAGCCCACAGACTAAATATGTTCAACATCCAGTATTGAAGTCTGTTGTGTTAAATTTAAGTGTGCTGACGTATTAAATTGAAAGAAAGTGAAATCATGTCAATCAAGTGTAATGGTGTTAATTTAGTTGATTTATTTTAAATAAATGGTAGTGTCGCCTGGCATACCAACTAAGTTAACGTCTTTGTCACTTAATGGCCTTGTTTATTTATCCATCATAAAGATCACAGAAATATTGGGTAAACTGAAAAAGAAAAGAATCCGTGAAATTACTATTCAATCTGAATAAGTAAATTAATTAAGGATAAAGAGGTCAGCTTAATACTGACCCCTGTTAAAATCCTTTAGTTACATCTGGGTGGCACTATATGTGTTTAAAGACACAATATATGGTCTCCCTCATGTTCTCTTCACAACAAATGTAGCAACGGCTGGTCATACCTTTTTCAGACACTTTCTTGGAAATTAATCATATTTCTACATTTCATCATGTTACATTCTGCTCTGGAGACTGTCAGACTGATTAACAGGAGAACTTTAATGCTTGTGATATATACCATAAGTATAAAATACATAGACAGTCACTTGGACATCTTCTCTGGGTTGACAGTTGAAAAGCAGTGCAAAAAAGGGCTGGTGACCAAACGCACATGTTGAATTTGAAATGTATTTTATTGACAGCCTTGCTCATATTCTTTTGATTCACTTAAAGTCTAGATAACCTTTACATCAAGCTTTTGCATCCTCTTCATCTACTTCCAAGTGGCTACCAAATGTATGGGGTTAAAAAAACTGGCAATTGTTGTTGTTCTTTTTTTAAAGCCCAAACACTAAATGCTAAACTATTTAATTTAAATAAAATGTAAAAGTCTGACACACATGTTAGTTACAATAAAACTCTAATAAACAATTTGTATTATTCTGGACAGACAATGTGAACTTGTGATTAGAACATTGTTTATGTTTCTGTTTATGTTTATTAAATTTGTTCTTTTTTTTTACAAAAGAAACACTACAAGACAATCTCATTAATGATAATGTACAAAATGTAAAAAAATGAAAGGTAGCAGAAAGAAGAATAAATCTTATTATATCTGCCCCTTACTTCCAACAATCAGATTAAACAATAATAATCAACCATGTAAACAATAATAATCTTCAACCAACTTTTTCCAACAATCAGATTAAACAATAATAATCTTCAACCAACAGTACAAAATGACTAACTCTTTCTAATTTTCTAACTAATACAATACACATTACGCTATTTCATATATATTGTATATAATATATATATAATATATA
>JBBPBX010063329.1:0-20562 GCA_038048925.1 Garcialebias charrua | reverse complement strand
AAACTTTCAACCTAATTAACATACCCAAAAGTTGCGTTTCCCCCACACAGTGTCCGTGTAAACAGGGCCTTAGTGAACAAAGGGGCAGAAATGGCTCTTTTGATCATAAAGGTTGCAGATCCCTGTTCTAGAACCTGAACATAGTTCTCTGCATTAATGGTGCCTTTCCAGACATGTAAGCTGCCCATGCCACAAGCGCTCATGCAACCCCATACCATCCGTGATGCAGGCTTCTGAACGGAGCATTGATAACAACTAATATTGATGGGGAAAAAAACGTACTGAGTATGCTGAGGGGGAAACTGTAGTTTTTTTTATAGCTACACTTCAGTTTTGATTGTATCTGTTTGTTTTTTGTTTGCTCATGTGTGCATTTACATGTTATATGAGATTTTCATTAATGAAAAGTGCGTTATAAATTGAATTCATTATTATTATTTTTTTTATTATTATTATTATTATTATTATTATTATTTTATCTGTATTGTTAGCAAAGTATCCAGTGAATCACTGAAGTTATTTAAATTAAATTTGACAACAAAATCTACAACTGATGAACTCTTGGACTCATCCCAGGGAAAGATGGCCACCACAGCTGAAAGATAATAATTCAACCAGATTTACAAGAATTTGGTGTTTTAGTAGCAGTGAAAGATCCCCAACACATTCTGTTTGCTAACAGGTGGCATTACATTTTTCAAAATGTTCCCAACAAATATTTGGAGTCAAGTGTATCTGTTAGTCATAAACATTTTAATGAACCTTTCTGGAAATAAAAGATCTTCATCTACAGTTGACTAAAAAGGTTTTCGGCTAAGGTCGATAACAACAAAAAAGGTTAAATCACGTAATCTGGACCAGTTTCTTTAAGGGAGAACCTTTCTGTCCCCCATCCAGAGGACTTCCTCAGTCTACAGCTTGCCAGTCAGATCTGTCCTGGCAGTGGTGGAAGTAATGAATTACAAATACTCACGTTACAGTGATTATGTAGATTTTTTGGGTACTTGTACTTTTATGAGTATGTATTTCTTTTAAGCATGTAACTTAGCTACTTCTAAAATCAGAAGTCGTTACTGAGTACAGTTGCAATTTGAATTGATATTCAAACCATTCATCTGCATCTTTGTAGCCAATAAGGCTCTCAGATCGCCAACGCACCAGTTACCTATGACATAAGCAAAGGACAACTCCGTAGAGTAGAAAGTTATTTATGGGCTGAAGGTTTGGAGAGCAAGCCAAAAGGAGACAGAGGACAACAACAGAGAAAATGACGAGGTAAAGGCTGAGGACGAGTGCTCGTGGCCGTACATGGAGGAAGTTTTCATGTACAGAGGTTGACAAGGAGACAGGTCCAGATCCAAACTGTGTTTGATCTACGGTGATAGCAGCTTACAAGACTTCAGCATCTAATCTCAAAAACATATTGCGGTATATGAGGTTTTACAGTTACCTGTATGATATTGATTTTTTATTATTTGTATGTGTGGGTTATTAGTTTGACTAAATATGCAAAGATCTAGATATTGTCACTGCCATCGGTTTGCCTGGTACTAAAATAAGATGGAGAATGTATCCTGATGCATGCTCAATAACCCAGGTAGAATAATCTAAAAAGTTAAAGGTGCATTCTGTAAGTTTCTGTAGAACGCAGGACTTAGAAAAATTTTCAACAGGGAAAGCATTCTGGTCCCTCCCCCTTGCTCTCGCTGAAATTCAGCTTGGCCTCCTTAGCTCCGCCTCCACTGCATGTCCTGTCGCAGCCGCTGCCATATTCTGTGTTTATATGTTAATAAAACATTCTAAAAAATAAAATAAAAACATGGAGCGCTGGTCCAGCACACCAGAACACCAGGAAATCTGCAGAGCCTCGCGCAGCCACGTTGAACCCGAGTTTAATTCGCTCGTGACAAATTCATTCATTTCCTCATTGTTTCAGTCATGGAGTCAGCGGAGGAGGAAGCGATCACTTGACTTTTGGCAAAAAAACAAAAGAAAAGTCCAGATCAGGGATGAAGAAGGGGAATTTAATACATTTGTGTCACATACAAAACAGTTTTGCATCGCTTTGCAATCCTTTGAACGAGAACGTGCGCGGCCGCTGGGGCTGGGACAGGCGGGGGCGTGGGTTAGGAGCGTGAGAAGAAACTCTGTTTTTATTGGCTGGTTAACGGCGGGTCACTGTGGATTTTTAGAAATGCTTTTAGTAACACCTGGAGAAGCAAGGGGACTATAGTTTTTTTCATAGATTACTTGTCTAACATCAGTCTGTCAGGAGATAGTGACAGAGTGAACAAATGTGTTAAAAATATATTTTTAGAAAACTTACAGACTGCACCTTTAAGTCTGGTCCTCTGCACATTCAAAAAATCAGAATCAGAATCATCTTTATTGACATTGCACAGAGGCACAATGGGAATATGTACGCACATAGTCATCTGAAAGAGGGACTAAGTGTATGAAGCTGCAGCTGATTATCAGCGCGGCCATCTTATTCCTTATCAGAATAATAATCTTAGATATGAAAAGGGGAAGAACCATGAGGGTAGATAGTGGTATTACAAAAAGGATCTCTCACATCTTGTCTATTAGGACACGATTTGAGACATCAAAAAAACTATAGATGGGGCGATAGATGTAGTTGTTGTCCTCGGTTACTCATGACCCAGGAGCAATTTGATGGTCAGCCCATTTCCAAGGCTGGCGGGGAGTCAGATTCAGATAATCATGATTGTTGATTTTTTTCAGGCAGACAGATTTTTTTTTCTTCAGCCTTGGAGTCCATCTGGATGATCCGATTCCAAAATAGCCTAATTGTGGGAATCCGTTCCACTGATCCATGCTATGAATCTGCTTCAAGGTCGAACCCACCACGCTGAGGAGTCCCAGCCGCCGGTAGCCTACGATTCTCATAAATTGCCTCCACCTTACGGTTGAGCTTGTAAATCAGCTGATTTAGCGAGGTCACGGCACAGATCAAACCTTCACACTCACTCGGTAGCTTTGTAATGGCCGAAACAGCCGCCAAAGTTTTCCTCATTTTCTGATAGAGCAGAGCCCCGCCAATGCCAAACAGAAGAGCCCCCGCTATCATAAATCCAATTATGTAAACATCTTCCACATCCTCCAGAGACAGGACTGAGAGACACATCACCTTCCACTCTCCCCACGAGTCCATGACGTATCCTCCAGAGTGCATCTGTGCTGGGCAAGCTGGTTCCCCCGGACAAAAACAAAACAAAACAGTATTGCACAAATGTTTCGTCTTTCCTCCGAAAAACTTCTTCAGTCTGAGGTGCTGTATTCAGCTCAGTCTTATAAATAGCACCCTCTCACAGTGGATCAACCAGTTTGCTGCTGACAGCCAAAACCAGCTGCTCACATGATCAAGGAGGACCATCAGCCTAACGATGGATCATTAGCACCCTGATGGTTGTTTGCTATTCACAGAGGGCTGAGTGATACTAGCAATAACAGCATTGTAAGAGGGGGACAGTTGAACCCGGAGACCTCCACCCCTGTTTAATGATGGTCGGTTTCTTTTCACAAAGATGGCCTCCTTTACTCCTCTCTCAAACCATTGTTCCTCTCTATCAAGGATGTGAACATCTTCATCCCTGAAAGAGTGACCGCTGGCCTGGAGATGAGTGTAGACTGCAGAGTCCTGACCTGATGATGTTGATCTTCTGTGCTGGGCCATCCTTTTGGCCAGTGGCTGTTTAGTTTCCCCGATATAAGACTGATCACAGCCCTCCTGACACTGAACAGCATACACAATGTTACTCTGTTTTTGCCGGGGGACTGGATCTTTGGGATGAACCAGTTTTTGCCGTAATGTATTTTGAGGTTTAAAAGCCACTGGGACGTTGTGTTTAGAAAATAAACGTCTCAATGTCTCTGAAACTCCCGCAACATACGGAATGACCACTGGTCTGGGTCTGGGTTCCTTCTTTTCACCTGATGGCTGGCTGGAGTCCTGTTTGGGTTTCTTCTCTGCTTTCAGGAAGGCCCAGTTAGGATATCCACATTTCTCTAGAGCCTGTTTTGTGTGTGATTTCTCCTTCTGTCTGGCTCCTGCGTTAGTGGGGACGCTGTCTGCTCTGTGGTACAGAGTCCTGATGACTCCTAACTTGTGCTCCAGAGGGTGATGGGAGTCAAACTGTAAATACTGGTCTGTGTGGGTGGGTTTGCGGTACACCTCAGTTTGCAAATTTCCTCTATCAGAAACTGAGACCTCACAGTCCAAGAAAGCCAACCTGCCATTTCTTACATCTTCTCGTGTGAACTTGATATATTTATCCACAGAGTTGATGTGATCAGTGAAATGTTGGACTTCCTGAGATTTAATTTTAACCCAGGTGCACTATAAACCCAAATTAGTAATCATTACTAAAGCAGAATGTGGATACGATTGCGAGGGGATCTCCAGTTTTTACAAAATCAAAAACTAAACAAATCAAGCTCTGTTTACATAAAGTCTTGTGTCCAAGATAATCTTGTGCTAAAAAAGTCAAGTTTTTAAAACCATTGTTTACGAGTAATTAACTCAACCATTAATCATATATATCAGTAATCATTACCCATGATGATCAGTATTTGTTTCTCATGTTCATCAGTATTCATTTCTCATCTTTTTTAGTTAGAAATACTAATACTAATAATAATAAAGATTTTTTAACATTACACAATAATTGTCTGTATACTACCTGTTGTTTCTTACACGAAAAAATGACAATTTAATTTATTTTTCACAAATTTATTGCAAAAATAGTGCAATAGTAACATTTTAAACATGTAAAGCTGAGTACACATTTCACCATGTTCAAGAGTTTAAACTTTAGTACAAAACTAAATCTGAGTAAAGTGCTAAGTCAATACAATTCTGCATTTAAGCCTTTACAAAAATGGATTTTCAAACATTTTACCAAATTAACCATTTTACTTTGATAGGTGAAATTAAGAATGTTAATATCTTGTGCAAAGGGGAACATGCATAACATCTTATGATCTGAGGTACCCTTTATCATTTACATCATTAATCTGGTCAAAAGACTAACATGGAACCCTTCAATGGCTTCGACAGGTAAATTGTCTTTTAAAAAAAGTGTCCGTACAGTTCTTTTATTTGGAAGCCTTAATGATAAAAAAAAAAAATAAACATTTAAATAATAATAATAATAATTAAAAAATTAAAAATAATCTTTTTTTGACAAAAAAAATAACTAGCATTGTGGCACTAACAATTGTTTAAAACAAGTAATGATGAACAGGAAAGTTTCTGTGAAACAGTTACATTACAACACTTGTTCACATTATGTTTGTATTTGAAAGACAGCTACAAACTAAACTTCAGCAGTAAAACAATAAACTTCTAGCTGCTAAATAGGATTTTTTTCCCACCTAACCAAAAGTAGAGCACCTGCAGCGTTTTTACACAAGTTGAATTTTCTGCTTGAATTCTCAGCTTCAACTCAATACATGTACTTCCCAAATGGGGAAGAAAAAAAATACAGTACCTGTTGAATGAACAGGAGCGTACAGTATTTCTGATTTTCTTTGGGTAGTTTACATGGAGTTCATATGTGAGCCTAAAAAGGAGACTCACAGCTTCTGGCAGGGTCATGAGCTTTTCCACAAAAAATTTCACCCTCATTGACGATGTTCAGGCTCGCCGGGTGAAGATCTGATGTTAGGGGAGACACCTTCAGGATTCAGCAACAAGGTCCCAACGTCCATTTGGCCAAAGAACTCATCACCATCCTAAAGATAAACAAAAATAATTGCCATAAATAAAACCATTAGGGAATAAAATTGCTGAACTACAACAGACCACCATGACAAAACAGGCATTGTATCAAATACAGTTTATGCCAACATAATGATAACTACTGCTTGGTCAAGCATTTTGAATTTTTCTAACAATAAACATTGTAAAATCAGTATTGGTCTAAGGACTATTTGAGAGATCTTCTTGGTCCATTTTGTCACTATTTGACTGAAATAGGAAAACTTCTAAATTGGATGTTTTTATATAATGATATTATTTAATATGGGACCATCGCAGTCGTCACTGCACATAAACACAGGGTTAGTCAGGGTGTGCTCATGAAGGACAGAATAAAATTCCTGCAGCAGGTCTTTTACCACAATCCTTTAGAATTTCATTCAAAAAAAAAAAAGAAATTAGTGTGCTGTTCAACTGGAGACCAAATGACCATCAGAATAATATGTGTACCTGCTTATTAGTAAAGTGTGCAGACCAGCGTTTCATCAGAAGGCTCGGTGGTGATGTCTCCACGTCATCCCTCCAAATGTTAGGACCACATTGTGTCTTGTCTTCTATTTGGCAGAAAATAGAAGACAGAAAATTGATAGATATGTTGAAAGGAAAAGTCTCATACACACAAACAAAGACACACACAGACAATTTGTTTTGACCCAGTATTACCTTCATTTTCTGCAAAAGCTGTGCCAAATGTTCACCCACGTTGCCCCTCATTTCCATAAGACGTGGTGTGATCATGACGGACAGAAAAAAATTCCTGCAGCAGGTCTTTTTCCACTGCAGTACTCTCTGTGACTGGATCGCTCGACTGGAGGTGAGCTCGCTCCCTGCCCTAAGTGTTACAGAGAAATTTCCTGTGAGCACTTGGGTTAGCGGAGGCTAACCCATTGTCGTCGACTTAACTTTCAAGGTTTTTCTTCTGCTCTTTTCGCAGCTCAGCTACGAGAAGCAGCTAAGCTGCGCCGTGCTACCTGCGTAGCTAACGGCTGTGGCTAGCTACAGAGAGCAGCTCGATGTGAGGACGTCTTCGCAACGGTTAGCGGATGGCTAACTGGCTACAACTTGACGTCTCTTTTCAGCCATGGCTCCGGAGAAGAGCAAGAGAAAGTCAAAGAACTCCAACAAGAACAACAGGCCAGCGAGCCCCGGCTCCCGAGCCTGCCCCAGCGGATGGGGTTATTCCCTCTCAGCGACGGACACCCACGAGGCCTGTCCCATCTGCTTAGGGATGCTAAATGCAAAAACAGATTTGGATTCCCCCGAATCCTGCCTTCACTGCAACCAACTGCGTGAGGCCGAGAGACGGAGGTGCATGGACTTTGGGGTCAAAGCCATGGGCGGCTCCACCACGGCGCGGGAACCGCTCCTCGGTGAAGCGCTCACTCCCACGGTGGAGCTTGAGGCCGTCGACTTGGAGGACAGCAGTCAAGCTGACTGGGGAGGAAACATGGACATGGTGGCCCCCCTGGGGGACTCCATCGTTGAGTTTGACACGAGGGACTTGTTACGAGCAGATGAGCTCTCGCTAACAGCCTCGGGCAGAATAACTGATGACGAAGCCAACAACAAGGACAACGGAGAATACGAGGACTTCTCCCAGATCCCCATGGTAGGTCAACCAGAGATTGATGTGTCTGTCCCCGCTCTGTTCGAGCTGTGTCGCAAAGCAACGGACACGTTGCAGATAACTTGGCCAGAACCCCCACCTCGACAACAGGTAACGAGGTTGGCGGGAAATTTCTTCTTCGCCAAGCAGCAGTCGGCCACGAGGCACAGGATGCCTATTTTTCCCGAATTACAGACGGAGCTGACTTGCACTTGGGCTGAACCCAGGGCTCCACTGACTTTGCCTCTCTCCCAGTTCCTGGACGTCGCCGGAATGGAGGAAGCTGGCATGGCCAACATTCCCCAGATGGAAGACATGTTGGCGGCGCATTTAGCCCCCAGAACTTCGGGCTCCAAACCAACTCTGCCTAGCAAGGCCTGCCACATGCCGGCCTCTCAGCTCGAAAAGTGTTACCGAGCTCAGGACCTCGCGGTCCGCGCCATTAACGCTTCAGCCATGATACAGGCATACTTGACAGAAAAACTCCAGGAACTCCAGCAGACCTCCAACAAAAAGAAGGTGGCCGACGTTCTGGAGGAGGCCCAAAAGGCAACAGACATTGCCCTTCGCCTTATGGGGACAACCGCCATCGCTCAGGGGAGAAGTATGGCCGAGATTGTCATCGCTCAGCGTCATTTGTGGCTAACACTGACGGACCTGCCAGAGGCCCAACAGAACCCAATCTTTCATCATCCCATCGAGCCCATGAGGCTTTTCGGCGGTGTTCTCAAAAGAATTCAGAGCAGGCTGGAACAGAGAAGGAAACAGGCCGAGGCCTTACATGAGGGGATGCCCAGAAAGCTTTTAGTGCAACCTAGAGACGCTAGTGGACACAGGGTCGCTCAGCCTTGCCATCACTCGGCCACACGTCGCCCCCCACGGAAACTGCCGGCGCTTGACGGAGAACAACGGCCAAAGCCCGCCATAGGGCCGTCACAGGCTGGCCAAGCCTAGGGAAGGCACAGATTTGTCCCACGTCAGGCAGGCCCACCAAGGTCTTCCTCAACAAACAGGGACAGAAAATAGCAGCCGTCCTGATGCAAGGACGCTTCGCCATTTTTTTAGGTACGCCTACCCATGTGGAAAAAGGGGGGACCGACCGTTTAAAGCCAGACTATGTGTGTAAAAAGCCACGTTTATCTAGTGCAAATTCTGTGTGTACAAAAAATCACTCAAATGTTGATGTAATAAAGACATGTTCTTTAAAGCACAGCAATAAAGTCTCAAAAGCACATAACGTCCCGTGTGTCGACTAAAAAAACAACAACACAGCACCTTTTTTATGCAAAACGTGTCAGATAAAGGGAGGGGGCCAGCATTCACGCATGGTCACCCGTACCCTCATGAGACACGAACTGTCGGTGCAGACAATGAGCCCCCATTGGCAGCCAGGTGTATGTCAACACCAGACAGACACTCAGGCTACCGCGGAGAGACAGCCAAGTCGCCCAAAGGGTAAACGAGAGGGGGCCATTCACCCCCCTCCCGTCCCCTTGACACACAAACACCACAGAATGCACATGCCTTCCAGACTGAGCACACATGCTGGTGCCTGGAATGCATGCAAACCAAGCACGTGTGTCACGTCCATTGCCACCCTTGGTCTCCGGCTGCAGTTCTACAAGAGGCCACCCCCTTTCACGGGGGAGCTGTCATCCTCCATAAGCCTAAACCGTGCTCATGTTTTCAGAGACGAGATCTCAGCCATGATGCAGAAAGGAGTGATCAGAATAGTCCCTGCTCACAATGTGAAAAAGGGCCATTACAGCAAGTACTTCCTGGTCCCGAAACGGGATCAGGGCTTGAGACCTATTCTGGATATCTGGGGTCTGAACAAAAGAATAAAAACATACAAATTCAGGATGTTGACACTCAGACAAGTCATCCACTTGGTTCGACTGGGGGATTCCTTCTGTACCATGGATCTGAAAGATGCTTTTTTCCACGTGAGCATCCTGCCCTGCCACAGAAAATATCTCCGCTTTGCCTTTGAGGCCACCGCGTTCAAGTTCTTGGCAATGCCTTTTGGCCTGAAAATCGCCCCCAGATCATTCACAAAATGCCTGGATGCAGCCCTGACCCCGCTGAGGGGTCAAGGGGTCCGAGTTCTGAACTGGATGATCTGCTCATACTTGGACACAACAGAATCCAAGCTCTGCAGCATGCAGAGAGGGTGATGTCCCACCTGGAAGCTCTAGGTTTTGTTATAAACCTGGCAAAAAGCAATCTGACCCCATCCCAGATTACTGTATTTCTGAGTGTACAGCTCAACTCCATTTTGTACAGGGAAAGGCTCTCAGAGAAACGGGTTTCATCCCTCCACCTCTGCCTAGCACGTTTTCAGCTAGGCCAGAAGGTGCCTTCCAAGCTGTGCCAGTGTCTCTTGGGCCTGTTGGCAGCAGCTATTGTCTGTGTGCCTCGGGCCTTATTAAGAATGCTCCCTCTACAGATATGGATCAACAAAAAAATGCAACCAGCCCCCCCCTCCGACAAACGAGGGGGATACTGATTGGCCCGGAGTGCATGAAGGCTCTGGAGCCATGTAATGCCCCCTCAGTGTTCAACAAAGGCGTCACGCTGGGGAGAGTGTTGTCACGAGTCCTGGTCACCACGGACGTGTCAAAAACTGGATGGGGAGGTCTCTGCAGAAACCAGTATGCCTAAGGGGTCTGGAAACATCAGGAAGCCAAACTCAACATAAATTTCGTGGAACTCAGAGCAATGTTTTTGTCTCTGAAACACTTTTACAGGAAGGGGCTGGTTGCACGACAACATGTACTGATAAAATCAGACAACAGCACGACAGTGTCCTACATCAACAAAGAAGGCGGGACAAGGTCCCAGCCCCTCCTCAGGTTGACGCAGAAACTGCTCACGTGGTGCAGCTCCCGGATCTTGTCGCTGAGGGCGACCCATATCCTGGGCGAGCTAAATCACGGGGCAACTGCCCTCTAAAGAGGGCCCCTCCTCCCTTCAGAGTGGCGGTTGAACCCACGCATTGAGGACCAGGTCTGGGCACGATACGGGAGGGCCGACGCAGATCTGTTCGCTTGCAGCTACAACACGCACTGCCCCCTATATCACTCGATACATAGTTAGCGTTGGCTTGTTATGCTGCTATAAGCTTAGACTACTGGAGGACAAATTGACCTAATTTCCTTAAATGAATTATTAAAATTGAATCGTTTTCATATGAAACTATTTCTATCTTAACATGATTCCTGATCTGCCATTATCTGTTCTAGGGCTGGGCGATATGGACAAAAATTTATATCTCGATATTGTTGTGATATATCGCGATATACGATATATATCTCAATATAATTTTCTTTCCATAAAAGAATAACAAAAATATATTTCTGAGTCAAAGCTTTGTCCCCGTTGTCACATAGCATCTGTTTAAAACCTGCTTCTTTCATCTCCGAAACATCTCCAGACTTCGCCCATCTCTGACTTTTCCTGATGCTGAGAAACTTGTCCATGCCTTTGTCTCCTCCAGGCTCGACTACTGCAACTCCCTGTTTATTGGTATCCCTGGCAAAAACATTCAGAAGCTTCAATATATTCAAAACAGTGCAGCTAGGATTCTGTTGAGAGTTCGCAAATTTGATCATATTACACCCATTCTCCATAACCTCCATTGGCTTCCTGTCACCTACAGAATTCAATATAAAACTGCTCTCATTACCCATCAATGCTTGCACGGCACTTCACCTGACTATCTAAAGGACATTCTTGCACCATATTCATCCACCCGGTCTCTACGATCACAGAACAGTAATTTACTTCATATTCCTCGGACCAAATTGAGGACCATGGGAGACCGAGCATTCTGTGTGGCTGCCCCCCGCCTGTGGAACTCCCTCCCTGACGACCTGAGAGCTCCACAGTCACTGGTTGACTTTAAAAGCGGCATTAAGACTTTTCTTTTTAAGCAAGCCTATTCTGCTTTCACATGATTTTATCTTTGATCTTAGCTGTTATCTTTATTGATTTTACTTGATTTTATCACTTGTTTTATTTATTTTTTAAGCAAGCCTAAATCTACATGATTTTATCTTTGATCTTAGTCGATATTATTATAGATTTTATTTGATTTTATCACTTGTTTTATTTTACCTTGTTACACATTGTAGCACTTTGAGATTTTTATTAATGAAAAGTGCATTATAAATTGAATTCATTATTATTATTATTATTATTATTATAGCAACATTTATTAACAAACAGCTGTAACTCTACAAAATAAATGTCTAAAAAATGAACTATTTACATACATTACTTTATTTTTTAGACATTTATTTACACCTATTAAATAATAGTCCTCTTCAGCTGAGGGCAGCTGTGTCATTGCCTCTGATGTGTGTCCCATCAGTGTATGAATGTGATACTGATAAAGTACTGATTATTCTTTGTACAGTTCTAGTAGAGTGCTGTATGAATGGGTAAATGAGGACACAGATTGTGTTTTAAAGAGCTTTGAGTGTCTTGATAAGATAGAAAGGTGCTTTCACTTTAGTCAGTGTGTTTGTGAACTGCAGTAAATGTGAGCCTCTGTGGTACAATATATTTGATATACTGTATCCGGTTTTATTGTGAAAGGGTCAGGGGGTTGTTTCCGGGTTCACGAGAAATAAAGACGTTCTCTAAGTTGCTCTACAAAGTGTCGCATTGAATCCTTGTGTAAAAACACGACAGCCTCCACTCAGAAACGTGAACAGAGAGGCGGAGACATTATTAAATCAGCAGTTTATCATATATCGCTAAAGACACGGTCAGTCTCAGCTGTGGAAGAAGACGGCTAAAGCGTTAGCCATCTTGTTAGCCGCTAAGGACCGTATCTTTAGCGATATATGATAAACTGCTGATTTATTAATGTCTCCACCTCTCTCTGCGGTGCACGCACGACTAAATGAGCTCAGACCCGTGGTTTATTTTAAGGAAGCAGGAGGCTGTAAAAAAAACTCGGTTCTGCCGTTTCACGGTTCATGCTCCACTCCGCTGTTTAAATGGTGAAAAAGATTCGTAGTTCCGACCTTTCGTCGGGATTATTTTCAGTATCGTCTACAAAAATATTTTTTTCTCAGAAAGAACATTGTTTTTCCCCCTCAGCAGCTAGCGTCGCTCTTCCTATCTGCCGTGTTCACTTGTGCTGAAAGTCTCCGCGGCTCCGCTCTCCTGCAGGCAGGAAGGAGGGACTGGGTCTGTGTTCAGTGAAGGAGAAGGAGGGGGGCGAGTGGGAGCCCGCGCGACAGCAGGAGGATTCTCGATATAGACGATATAGCCATTTTAACCATCGTACATTTAAAATATTGCGATACATCGAGTATATTTGATATATCGCCCACCCCTAATCTGTTCCTCTCAAACCCAGCCGGTTGAAGCAGATGGCCGCTTGTCCTGAGCCTGGTTCTGCTAAAGGTTTCTTCCTCATTAGGGAGTTTTTCCTTTCCACTGTCTCTTTCGTGCTTTCTCAAGATGAGAGTTCTGTGATGGAGTTAAATTCAAAGCAGTCTGCTACTCAGATAAATAATGTTTTTTTATTTTATTTTATGTATGAATGTTTCTGTTCAGTGCTCTGAGATATAAATAAATTGAACTGAATTGATTGCAAAAAACAGGGTAAGATGGGATGCATGCTGGGTAGTCTTGGGGCAAAAATGGATGGACTTTCTTTGGTTATGTGTTCAAACGAGTTGTTCCTGTTTGTTTTTCTGCTTGGTGTTGTTTTCTCATTTACATTAGTTTTTTTTTGTTTGTTTGTTTGTTTTGTGTTGTTTTCACTGTAAAAACAACTCCATAGCAGTTTTTTATTTGATAAAAATAAATAAAAGCATCACTTCTTCCTCCATGATTTCTAGGATGGTGAAACTGAAATTAAAGTGAGGTAATCGGACCATGATTCTAGCATCTTGACATTAAAGAGCGACTCCACACCCTGTGGATCGGTAACTCCTCCCCCGAAGCAGTTTGAAATTTTCCCTCAAAATAGGCGTGTCGAGAGTCAAGCAGGGGAGGAGGTTGAGGTTGTCCTGTGTTCACGCCCCCTCTAGTGGTAAACTCCCACCCCTCCCCAAGATTAGATTTCAAAATGGCGGATAGTCACGTCTTCAGTAAGTAAATACCTAAACTTTTACCAAAATAACAGTTGTAAAATGTTGTTGCGTGCATTTAATCACACACACACACAGCTTATGCGTATGCTTCTGAACACAGAACACATTAAAAACCTGTTTAGCTGCATGGCATGCGGTGTACAGCTGTGTTTTTGTCATTTTAATTTGCCACATCTTATTACTTAGCACATTCCAAAAGTAACGTTTCATAATAAATTTTATAAAATATTGATTTTTCCTACCCTCTATAGGGTAGGGTTTGTTTGACGCTTTGGCTTATTTTTGTTATGCAACCCAGAACTAAACACACATTGTTTTTTGAATTGACTATTAATTAGCACCAAACAGTGGTAAAATCTTTTATTTGGTTTCCAAATACTGTATCCGTGTTTAGAAACATTAGATAAGCTTGTACAATATATATTTGTTAGGACAGGTATACAGTATTTGTTTAAGCTATGTGTCAGCTAATCAAAACTGGGCACAGCACAGCTGATAAGATTAATGAGAAAATATTGAGAAAATATTTCTTAATGCAAACCAAACCAATTGCAAAACAAACCAATTGCAATAAATTTAACAATACATGTACTGTGTATCCTTTAAAATGTTCTTTTCAGATAACTGTGATGACTCAAAGCACCCAGCAGCCACACAGAGTAATTGCAGCCAGGATTACTTTAACCAAGAAGAAGATGATGCAGAGTCTCGGCCAGAGCTTCATCTCCTGAGACCTGCATCCACGACAATGTTGAAAAAGCTGAGACCCTGGTGTTCGTTTCTGGCTGGAAGGTGGAGCATCCTGAAGGTGGTTGGGACTCCTCGTTCTGCTGTCCACTGCGTCCAAACAGAGGAGCTGGGGTGGTGTCCCATGTGTTTTCAGAACCTTTTGTTGTTTTGAAGTAACTTACTGTTAATAAAATGAATCATAGACAACTAGTTTTTGTAATCAATTTGTTTATTTATTTTTTCCCTCATGCATGAGGACAAATCTGGGACACGATGCAGCGGTCGACTTCCCTCACTCCATCCCGACCCTGGATATTTGCAGTCCTGAAAAGAGAAAAGATCAAAAGTTTAATCTGAGTAAATGTAACATTTTAATGGAGAAAGATGTTGATTCAAAATTTCACAGTGTCAACAAATCCCCAAAATGTTGGGACAGGTAGCAATGAACAAATAAACAAGAATTAATGTTGCATAAACTTTTTTAAAACTTTTTTTATATAAATGTCCGCCATAATAAAAGTAATAAATAAAATAATAAAAACATAATTAATAATATTAATACCTGCAGACAGAGGGTAGGGTACAAAAGTAATAAATAAAACATGAATACATGTACCTGGTGAATCAGCTCTCATATGTCACCTCCAAAGTGACATGTCTACACGTCTCCTTGATGCTTGATGTCTGTGAAGCACGGCTCAGATTGGATGTGGAACGCCTCATGGAAATAAAAAAAGAACAACACATTTTAATCACCTTACAAACAAGCATACTGTACTTGTTTTCACTTTGTTGATCTGTTAAACAGATGACCCAGTGCAAAATAAATACTGCTGCCCATGATACTCATTCACAAGTACACATTATTTTATAAATACCTTTGATGCACAACATTATTATTTGCAGCAAAAGTACACCGTGTCTAAAACATCGTACTGTAACTAGTACAACAGCTAAAATTAGCGCCAGCTAGTCTCCATTGTTTTTTTATGTCACGGTCTTCTTTATCAGAGTTCATAAGAGTTCACACACTCTGCGGTGTTCATAAGAAACACTAGATTTTGAGCATTTAAACACAACCACAAACTAACGTTGATCAGCAACAGATAAAAACGCCACGACCTTGTGGGGCCACACCGAAGCAAGGCTGCAGGTCACAAACACAGCACATGAAGAAACACGTCATGTACTCAAAAGATAAATTATGGAATGAAAGGTGTAAAATGGTACTCACCTCCAAACGGATTGTAACCTGATGGTGTAAGGGTGGGTGAACATCAGTTTGAAGAGCTTTCTTGGAACATCGTGGCTCTTCTATGCTAATGCTATGTTGCTAATCGCTAATCCAACCCCTGAACTCTGGAGGGGGAGTGACCTGGGAGTGACCTTCTCGGGGGAGTGGCTCCACTTTTATACACAGGCAGCAGCGGATGTGACGAAATTGGGCGAAAATTAATGACTGTGCGAATCGTAAACTAATGAGAAAATCAGGGTGCAATACCACAGTTCAACCCATAGGACTACAGATACTCGTTTTTAGACCAAATATTGCCGATTTTAACTAATACGCACAAATACATGAAAAATAACTCAAAAATAGTGCTCAGAAACATTTTAAACACATTCTAGGGAGTTTATCAGCTAAAAAAAAGTTAAATTTGGGTTTAGTTTCACTTTAACATTTATAAATTGCTGCAACATTATAATCTTTCTAAACCCCTTGCTCTTTTAGCCATGCGTCACCTAAATCACACCTAGATCATGCCTAGATCACACCTAAAACACTGCAGATTTTACCCAAGCAGATACTTAACCACAAGGCATGAAAACAAAAATACAAGCCAGACAGAATGCGACAGACGGCCACACACACTGGTGCCATTTTGTCAGTTTAGGTGTGCAGCTCAAATGTGTCTTCCACTCTCTATTTGGTGTTCTGCACACATTCCATTCTCAGACCAGCTTCTAATTATGGTGACATTTTGTCTGGAAACTGTGCTGACGCAGGCAGCAGTCCACAAAGCTCATTTTCACATTGCTGTCTCTATTCTAACAGGGAGAAAACATAACTTCCTGAGGAGATACCTTTAACATCTCCTTGTCACTTTTATTGATGGCCAAATTGCGAATGGTGATGATTAACAACTAAGAGCACTTCTGACTGCTGGTGGCTCTGTGTTGAGACTTTTCAATTCATTTGTCATCCTCTGAGCCTTCCTGTTGAGTTAATCTTTTCACTTCAGTGAAAAGTAATGAATTTAAGATTTTCTCCAATTGTGACATTAAATTCATTAATATCACTTAATGTGTCTAAACCAGGGCAGCACGGTGGAGCAGTTGGTAGAGCTACCGCCTCTCAGCGAGCAAATTACCTCAGTTCAAATCTTGACCGCAGGCTTTTCTGGGTGGAGTTTGCATGTTCGCTCCGTGCATGCCTGGGTTTTCTCCGGGTACTCCAGTATCTTCCCACAATCTAAAAACATGCATGTTAGGCTGACTGGTAACTCTAAATTGTTCCTAGGTGAGAAAGTGAATTGTTGTTTGTCTCATTTGTCTCTATGTGTCCCTGTGATGGACTGGAGACCTGTACAGGGCGTCCCCTGTCTTTCACACAGTAACTGCTGGATATGGACACCAGTGACCCCCTGCGACCTGAAAAGGAAGTAGCAATATATATATTTTTTTCATTTACCCTTTATTTATCCAGGTAGTCTCATTGAGTCATTGACTCATTTTCAAGAAAGACTTGTTTTGGGAGCAGATGGTGGGGGTTAAGTGTCTTGCTCAGGGGGCCAGAGTGGGGTAAATGAGGGTGGAGGCAGGTGTGGGTGTTTCACCTTTTCCACCCACATTTTGATGTAGATGGTTCCTGGAGTTGATCCTGCGACTTTCCGATCACAGGCCCATCTTCTCTAACCTCTGCGCCACTACTCCCATAATAGATAATGGATGGATGTCTAAACAATATATCTAAACTATTATCTCTGAATGAAGCAAAACATGCATCCAATAAAATGGCTATGAGGCTCGTAGGTGTTGGAAAGATAACAAGATTATTCAATGAAAATGTAAAACCCAACAAGAAGACATAATTTATAATACTGACAAACGGGTGAAGGGTGAGTTTTGTGTTTCTTTACATTAAATATATTTAGTTCTGTCAAATGTCATGTACTGAATGATTTATATTAAGTTTTACCTTTTTACTAGAACTGCAACTAACAAATTAAATGGTACAGTTATTAAACATATGTCAAACAAAGAGAGGAAAAGTTTACAGTACTGTACATGTTTTGAAGCACAAATGCAGTCACTGGCATAAAAGTAGCAACAATTTTCCCCGTATTTCTTATTTTTCAGTCCAGTTTTCATTACACAATAAAATAAAATAAAAATAATAAGGAATAAAGTACAGTATGCTTCACCTAGATTTCACAGGGGGAGCCACACAGGGAACGGGTAATATATTTCACTGCATGCTTGTCACAATTAGACTTACACATTGAAAAGTTTTGCAAAAGTTACACAAATCTGTGTGAGAATGAGACACTTTAAATACTGCTTGTACATGCAGAGGTTCACTTTATGCATGAATGCTTTATATTTTATAATAGTTCAAGACCAAAAATAGCTGTTTTAAAAATATGTACAGCTAATTGATGAAGTTTTAAACATTCTACCTCAACAATGAATTCAACTGCCACGATGGAACTATTATGTAGAGTTCTGGATGAAACGACATGAAACGAGGTGGAACATCTGGAGAGCTGGTGCAAAGAGAATAACCTTCATATCAATGTGAAGAAGACAAAGGAGATGATTGTGGACTTCAGAAGGAACAAACAAACACACACCCCACTGAACATAGGTGGATCAGTGGTGGAAGTGGTCTCCAGCTACAAGTACTTGGGTGTACACATGAATGATAACCTCAGCTGGAGCAACAACACCACCAGCCTGATCAAGAAAGGTCATCAGAGACTCTACTTCCTCAGACGGCTGAGACGAGCTGGTCTGAGTAGCCCAGTCCTCACCTCCTTCTACAGGTGTGCAGTGGAGAGCATCCTGTGCTCCAGCATCAACGTGTGGCATGGAGGCTGCACAGTTGCAGAAAGAAAAGCTCTGCAGAGAGTGGTGAAGGCTGCACAGAAGATGTTGGAGTCAGTCTCCCCACCATCACAGACATTTACACTTCGAGATGCAGGAAAAGAGCCACCTGCATCATGAAAGACCCCACTCACCCAGCACACTCACTCTTTGCCCCACTCCCCTCAGGACGGAGGTTGAGGAGCATCAAATGTAGAACCACTAGACTGAGGAACAGCTTCTACCCTGAGGCTGTTAGACTCATGAATAAATAAATAATAAGAATAATCACTGTGAAATATCACATCATGCTGATGCTGATCTGTTTTCTTGTTGCTGTGTTCATCTGTGACCATCTGCTCATAAAGACTCATGTTCGTGCTGCTGTTTGTAATGATGTTTTTCTATTACTCTAGGGCTTAGTGTATTTCTAGTTGGATGTTTTTCTTAGTTCATATCCTAGATGTTATTACTGTTTTTCTCTTACATTTTGTTGTTGGATGTAACTGGGACCCTGTGTACATAATCTCATTTCATCACATGTACTACATGCGGTGCAAATGACAATAAAGACTCTCTGACTCTCTCTCTCTCTCTCTGACTCTGACATGCAAAAACTTCCAGCAAAAACTCAGAAATATTCTCTTCTTTGTTCAGCCCCAGAACAACTGGATGGAGTCAGCCTTTACCATCTTATGGAGCAAACAAAAGGTAGACATGAGTTTAATGAATCACTCATGAGAGTAGATATGTCTTCTTTTTGTTCACAGGTTACACTTTAAATGATGGAGAACCAATCAATTTAAACATTTACAGCATTTAGAAAGTCCGATACATGTTGAGGTACTCTGTCCTGCATTTATAATGAATCAAAACAGTTTTAGTTACTCCGGTTAAAAAAATGCTAGTTGAACATGACAGAATTTACTCATTGACACAAAACTATAATAAAACACATTTTAACTTAGTTTGCAATAGTACAAAGTACATGTAAGAACAACAACATTGTTGTATAGTAGTCCCTCGCTATTTGACGGTTCGTTTATCACGGACTAGCTCTATCGTGGTTTTTCAAAGTAAGATTGGACATGACAAACAATTGGCTGACTGATGGATGAGCCGCACGATCGGTATGGATTTTGTATTTAAAATAAATAATTTTAAATGATTTAGCACCTCCTACACCTGTGTGCAGTCCACAGTTGCAGGAGAAGCTTCCTCATGCAGCGTGTCATATGTCTGCTCTGCAGCGGAGAAGTGGGCGTGGCCAAATGTGCTGGCAGATGGCAGAGAGCAGCCGCAGGCAGAAATCTGCGATGATGCGTTTAGAAACATTGTTTACAATAATGCAAGAGTGTGGGATATATACAATACACACACACACACACACATATATATATATATAATATATATACATACATACAGGTAGTCCCCGACTTACGAGCGCTCTGACCTACGAGCGTCCGGACTTACGAGCTGGCGAACGAGCAGTAAATTTGTAAAAAAAATACAGCACTTTTTTGTGTTTTTAGATGAAAGTGTGTTAGCTAACCGTTTGGAAACACGTTTCCGACCATGTTTATGAACTAATATGAACGTTTTTGATGAAAAACGAGTGTTCGTAGTACACAGTAAAAATGCAAGTGTTGAATTAACACCCTCAGTGTTAATTTTAACACCGGAAAAGTGTCTATATGTGTCCAAGTCAGCTGGTGTTAAAGTAACACTTTCGAAAGTGTTAAAAGTTTAACACCCATTTTTTGTTAAATTAACACCAGACATTGTTAATATTCAACAATAGCTAGTGTCACATTAACATTGCAACAGTGTTAGTGTTAAAATATAATGTTAAAAGTAACACTGTTCAGTGTTAATCATAAACATAATGCGGTGTTGAAAAAGTAAACGACTGACACCACAAGGTGTCAATAATTTACCTTTTCAACACCGCATTATGTTTATGATTAACACTGAACAGTGTTAATCATAAACATAATGCGGTGTTGAAAAGGTAAATGATTGACACCACAAGGTGTCAACATCAACCAAATCCAATGGGAAAAAAATTTCTAAAAAAAAATACTCAGAAATGGAAAGTTCAACTTTTATTAAACCCATTTCAGTATTACAGACCTTCGATGCTCAGCTCATATAAAACAGTAGCGGGGCACAATATGTTTCTTTCATCATTATCAGCCGAAAATTGCCTGTCATAAGGCTGATAATACAGTATATCAGATTAG
>JBBPBX010063327.1:1213-20563 GCA_038048925.1 Garcialebias charrua | reverse complement strand
GGTAATGGTGCTGATGTGGATGGACATCTATACTTATCACGTAATAACGTGATATTATCACGTAATAACGTGATAATAGCATGTAATAACGTGATACGCATCACGTAATAACGTGATATTATCACGTAATAATGTGATAATATCACATGATAACGTGATACGTTAAAAAAATATTTTCTCCAGGTGGCATCACTACGCTTCCGTAAGGAGCAGAGTAGGAGAAGGCCCATTTTTCCAAGTTCAGTCCTCACTGACGGAACACTGCTAAACGACTTTTGCATTTAGTTGTTTTATTTTGAAACACAGACCGACCGGAAATGGTGTTTAATTACAGGTACGGAAAAACTGGCAGGTCCGCTTCGTCTCACCACGCAGGCTCGGATGAGGAAGTACAGGCGACGTTGATGTGGTCTCATTAGGAGGACACCGTTGGGAATAGTGAGTATCTCTTCTTTGTAGTTTTAATATCGCTTCCAGCGCTCGGGGCGTTTAGCTGTTAGCATGTAGCTCGTTTCCAATGAGTTAAAGTATCGTTAGCCGCAGGTGCTAGCTAACATGGAGCCAAGCCCATCAGAGCTGTCAGTGTTATCACTTATCAGTAGGAATGATGAGGCTTTACTGTACAAGCTGCTCAAACAGGTTTAAACTGGGTCAGAACAGCAGCTAAATGCCGCCTTATTTAAATGTTTATGTCATTTAAAAACCGGGAAGGCTGAGCATGTTTACATGGTGCACCTGCTTCATTGCAGTGGGCCCTGCACTGTTCTTTTATTCAATTCAGTGAAGTTTATTTCATATAGCGCCATTTAACAACAAACGTCATCTCAAGACACTCAACAAAAACATCCATATACAATTATAAAATGTCAGTTAGCAAAAGTTATCTATCTAAAGAAGCCTGCAGACTGTGTGTTGTCTCCACTTCATTACTGTGCAGCTCACTGGTGACAGTGGAAAGGAAAAACTCCCTCACAACAGGAAGAAACCTCCAGCAGAACGGAGCTTATGATGGACATAATTCAGTTCAGTTTTTTTTTATATAGCGCCAAGTCACAACTGAAGTTATTTCAAGGCACTGAACAAATACATTCATACATACAAATTCAATTAGTAAAATTATGTATCTAAGGTAGGGTAGGGTAGCCAGCAGATTACGTTGAGTCGTCATTTCGTCATAGTCTCCCATCTTGAGCAAAAAAGAAGGCGACAGACAGTGGAAAGGAAAAACTCGTGAGGAAGAAACCTCCAGCAGAACCAGGCTCCGGTTAAGCAGCCATCTACTTCGACTGGCGTACGTCTTGACTGGCTGAGTTTAAAGGGGACAAGGAAGAGACACAGACGGACAAAAAAAAAATGGCTGGTCCAGGTGTCTACTGGTGGGAAAAGACTAAGAAAAACACACGTTAACGATAAAAATAATTCCAAACATGAACAGTAAAGCGTGTAACCCTGACTCTTTAAGCTGTCTCAACACACCTCACTCAGGCCTGTCACAATGACAAATTTTGCTGTTCGAAATTATTGTCAAAGTTAAGAAGAAATGCTGGTTACTTTTTGTGTGTAATACTTTTTTGACCACTAGATGGCAGTATAAGACTGTTTTAACCGAAGGATGGATAGTGAGGGAGAGAGCGGCATTTCTCTTTAAGAAAAAGAGTTAAAATGGATTTTAAAGAGAAAATAGAAAGGGAGGGGTCAGTGAAGAGCACAAGAGTTGAGCTTTTTGACATCCAGTGTCTTCAGTAGAAAGAGAGAGACATGAAGAAACGATAAAGTCGATGAATGAAAATGAGGTCGGTCTGTATTTTTCATTTATCATGCGACTAATTGATTTATTATTTATTGCGACAGGCCTAACCTCAGGCCAAGACTTGGACGCCATCTGGTTGGCTCAGTGTGACCTCTGAACGTGGGGTGGAAGCCAGCCCACCCCTTTTGCTCCTCTGTGTCACAGTAATAGATTAAGTAACAGTAGTAGTAACAGAGGCGAAACAGCCAACGTGTTAAAAACAAGCTGTCAAAGTCAACTTTATTGTCAAAACTGCGATATGTACAGGACATACACAGGATTGAAATTACATTTCTCTCAGACCCCCGGTGCAACAATAACCATTTAAACATTAAAAAATTTAATAAACATGAGCATAAAATGAAATAATAAAAGTGTGATACTGTCCTGAGTTTTAGTATAGTAGTATAAAAGTATAAAAAGAATATCTATAAAATAAAATGAAGGTTCTGACATTGACATTTGTATTAAAGTGACAAAGCAGCATATGAAGTTTATGTACACAGTATATGTATGAGGTATTTGATATTGGTATGGAGGTAAAGTGACATGTGCAATAAGGCTAGTAAAAAGAATATATATATTGGCAGTAGTGTGGCTATAAAAAGTAGTGTAAATGTAAACATGTATGACTATAGACAGAATGTAAAACCTGTGGTGCCACAGGTGAACTGATGATAATATTATGCAACTGCCCGGTTGCAGGAATAAATAAACAGATTTATTACTGAGAGAAGATAAAATGATGACGCACAACAACTGTTATTAGAGTAAAAAAAAAAAAAAACTCAAAAAGATGATTGCTGAAGTGAGTTACCAGTAATAGGAGTCCGTCACACATCACGTTCAATGTCAACCCAGCTGAGTTCTGCTCCACGCCTCTTTTGGCTTACTTCATTTCTGAAAGCTCACGTTTTGGTCTGTGATTTATGAATTGCCAGAGGGAGTCCTGAGAGAGCTAAAAAAAAAAGGACTGAAAGAAGCTTCCCGCAAAAAAAATAAAATAAAGCACGAATAAATGTTAAAACAGTAAGTGGCCTCAAACGTCACAAGACACGCTGGACTCTTCTGCTCAGGTGGTTTCATAATCATTTGCACCTCAAATCACACAACTGGAACATCTTTCACATTGTAGTATCAACTCGCAGGTGATAATGACCCAAACAAAGCCCCATAGTGGGCGGGCGGACTAGTGAAACCACTCTAACCAGTTTGAAGCTGGCATCTTTCACTTTAAAAGCCCAGATTTAGACCTAAAGAATCCTTTTGAATTGGGAGAAGATGTTGCTTTAATTTTAGGGTCTTTATCTAAATGAATCACTTGGTACATTATGAATAGTTCTGGTCAGAAATGTTAGAAGATTGTTAAGGACTTTGGTTTGGTTTTGATTCGTGTCACAGCGAGGAGCCATCCGGAGAAGCAGCCATGAAGCTTCGACTCCACTTCGTGGTGGACCCGATGGGCTGGCTCTGCATCAGCGTCGTCTTTGGGCTCTGGCTCTACAACGTCTTGTTTGTTCCCAAACTGGTTCTGCTCCCACACTACAATGAAGGGCACATCCCCTGGGCCTTGGTGGTCTGTGAGTATCACTGCTGTGTGGCAGAATCTGGTGTAGTTTCACTCATCCAGGCTTATCGTGGCAAATCCCCAAAATGCTTCATTTGAACCAGTAGTTCCAAACCCTGGACCTTGAGGAACACCATCCTGCATGTTTTACTCGTTTCCCTGCTTTGACACCTGATTTGAATGAATGGGTGATTAACCGGCTTCTGCAGAACTCGAGGAAGTAATTACGTCACTGAATCAGGCGTGTTGGGAGTGGAGAAACATGCAGGATGGTGTTCCTCAAGGATCACTGTTAGGAACCACTGATTTAAACACTCTGTGTATTCTTAGGGTATTACATAGCGGCAGCCTTCTGCGTCGTGGCCCTGATCAGAGCTTCCACAGCAGATCCTGGACGTCTTCCTGTGGACCCCCACATACCTCACTCTGGTAGGAAACACAGAAAAATACCTGTCTAAGGAAAGTTCAGTGAAACTTTCTGAAGCAATTCTCAAAATTAAAGACTTAAACCAGAATAAACTACAGCGTATGGATTTTATTACTGAGCTGTCAGCTCTTCTGAGGCTTAAACTTTGTTTTTGTGTTTTTATCGCAGAGAAAGAACACTGGGAGTTGTGCAATAAGTGCAACTTAATGAGGCCTAAAAGGTCCCACCACTGCAGTCGATGTGGCCACTGTGTCCGGAGGATGGACCACCACTGTCCGTGGTAAGGATTTATACTCTCATCAAGGCCTGTCATGATGAACAATACAGTAATCACATGATGAATGAAAATGATCAATCTCATTTTCATTTATCGGCTTTATCATTTTTCACGGTTGAAACCTGTGCCTTCGTGTAAAAAGTTGTTTTTCTCAGCAAAAAGAAGCTGAGAACTTGTTTAAACTTGTTTATTGTTTGAATAAGTAAACTTTGTTTACTTATTTTTTTATTAAAAGCCTTGAGTGAAAAATGCTATGCTAAAGAGCTCAAACCACAAAGAGCGTCTGCCATTTAGAATCGAGTAAAAGAATGAGAGACTGCCCATGTCATGTCAAGGGGCCTCACTCCCATTTTTCTTAGAGACACACTGCTCACTCCCTCACTATCCATCCTTTGGTTTAAACCATCTTATAATGCCATCCGGTGGTCAAAAAAGGTACTACATACAAAACAAAATCAACATTTATTCTTAAATAGGCTACCGTATTTTCCCAACTATAGATCGCACCGGAATATAGGTAGTTTTGTCCAATTATTGCCAAAAAATTGGAAATATCCATAAACGGGTCGCACCTTAATATAGATCGCACCTACGTCACCGCCGACATGACGCGTCATCCACCGCTGACGTGACACGTCATCCACCGCTGACGTGACGCGTCATCCACCGCTGACGTGACGCGTCATCCACCGCTGACGTGACGCGTCACCGCTGAGACTACCCGGAAATGTGGATGAGTGTTTAGCTCTGTTGCAAATGTCTGCCACAGGAGCGCACAGCAAGGCTTTAAGAAGATTAACACGGTAAAAACAATTATTTGTTTGCTAAAAATTATAGCTGACATTATAGCACAAGGGTTCCTGAGCTTAACCGTTCCTTAATAAATTCACAAAATGGTCAAATCTGCTGGATTTAATATATATTAAATATACACGGAAATAAAACGGAAGCTAACACGAGATGAGTCCGTCTCTAAAACAACAACAACAAAAAATCAAATTTTATGTCAAATGTCTCATACCGGTCAACAGTTTGTAAATGAAACCCATATAATTACACTCTGTAAGCAGAAAAATTATCCGCCGAGTGGTTTATGAGCTATTTATCTAAATAGTATCTGTTTACGTTAGCTAACCGTTAATAACGATGCTAAAAAGATCGATTTTTTTTTTTTTTTAAATCTCAAACATCTCATAAAGCTAGTCACTTGTAAATGTCCATACTGTGATTTCTTTCTGTAAGTTTGATAAAAATCTGTCCTGTGGTTCTTAACTTATCTTGCTAACAAACACGGCTAACAAACACAGAGCTAACAGTAGTTACCTCCAGAGCAGGAGGCTGGGAAGCGACAGAGTCAGTCCGAGCAGAGGAGGCTTTTTTCGTACACATGAGCTGGAAACGGTCGGTGGACTCTCTGGAAGTGTCCCCTAGTGGACAAAAGTGGTACTGCACCATTGTTTTGCCAAAATGAAAAACGGTTATATCTGAGCCAAAAATTGGTCTAAAAATATGAGGAAAAAATCCATAAACAGGTCTCACCTCGCTATAGGTCGTAGGGCATGCAAATTAGGCAAAAAACAGCGACCTATATTTCGGAAAATACGGTACAGTATATGCCACGGGTGGTGGTGACGTACTTCCGTTAAAATACAACCCACGTCCGCCACTTCCGGGTCCCATCCACCTCCGTTGTTGTTAGCGTTAGCTCCAGCAGACCATGACAACGACCCGAAACGGGAAGCGGCTGCGAGCTACTGGCACTACAAGTGAGTTCCGTTGTGTCCGCCCACCTGTTCCACGACCAGGACGAAAACCACACTGCTCCTCCTGAATCCGAGGTTCGACTATCCGACGGACCCTCCTCTCCAGAACCCCTGAATAGACCTTACCAGGGAGGCTTAAGAGTGTGATCCCCCTATAGTTGGAACACACCCTACGGTCCCCCTTTTTAAATAGGGGAACCACCACCCCAGTCTGCCAATCCAAGGGAACTGCCCCCGATGTCCACGCGATATTGCAGAGTCGCGTAAGCCAACACAACCCTACAACATCCAGAGCCCTAAGGAACTCCGGGCGAATCTCATCCACCCCCGGAGCCTTGCCACCGCGGAGCTTTTTAACCACCTCGGCGACCTCAGCACCAGAGATCGGAGAACCCGACCCAAAGTCCCCAGGCTCCGCTTCCTCAGTGGAAGACGTGCCAGTAGGATTGAGGAGGTCTTCGAAGTATTCCGCCCACCGACTCACAACATCCCGAGTTGAGGTCAGCAGCACGCCACCCCCACCATAAATGGTGTTGGTCGCGTACCTCTTTCCCCCCCTGAGACGCCGGATGGTGGACCAGAATCGCCTCGAAGCCGTACGGAAGTCATTCTCCATGGCCTCTCCGAACTCCTCCCACGCCCGAGTTTTTGCCTCAGCAACCACCCGAGCCGCATGCCGCTTGGACTGTCGGTACCTATCTGCTGCTTCCGGGGTCCCACAAGCCAAAAAGGCCCATTATTGTCCATTTTCAAACAACATTATTGTTTATTGCAACAATTTGAATGAATGAATGAATAAAATAAAATAATGAAAAAAAAAAAAAATCTGAGACAATTAATCACCGAGCAAAATTTGTTATCGTGACAGGCTTACTCTCATTGGGCCTTTTCACAGAAGAATTCAGTGATATGGACACAGAGCGGAGCTCCTTTTCCTGCCTAAAGTCCAAGATCCTTTGTCTTCTTGATTTTTAAAGACTTCCTTGTCATGTCACTTGATGAGCAGGTCATAATGTATTCTGTCTGAAGGGTCTTTTCAACTGTTCCCTCTTCAAGCCAAGGGTTTAGTCAGTGATTCTTCCTTCATCCCCTCTGTCCTCACTCCATCTACCTCCATGTCCTTTCTAACTGCATCCATACATCTCCTCTTTGTCTTTTTCCTGGCAGCTGCATTTCTAACATCCTACCAATATTCCCACTGTCCCTCCTCTGGACATGTCCAAACCATCTCAGTCTGGCCTCTCTAACTTTATCTTCCAGTTGTTCAACCTGTGCTGTACCTCTGATGATCTCATTCCTGATCTTATCCAAAGTGTTTTTAGTCCTGCACCTGCATTTTACAAACTGACCACATACAAGTATCGCTTGACGCCGCAGCAAGGAGCCCTGGTCGGTGGACCCGCTGCTGCCCGTGTGGGCGTGTCATAGTTGGAAAATAACGTAGTTGTAATCTTTCAGATTTTACTAGTAGATTAGATTTTTATTAGTGAAAAACAACTTTGTGTTGGTCTGTTGCGTAACATTCCAGTAAAACACTTCGGAGTTTGTAACCTGACGAAATGTGGAAAAGTTCACTGGATTTCAATAGTTTTAACAAACGCACAGAAACCTGTTTATCCTGTTATCAACATCCTCATGTTCCTGTTCCTAATCTATTTTTTTTTCTTGCAGGATTAATAACTGTGTGGGAGAAGACAACCACTGGCTCTTCCTGCAGCTGTGTCTCTACACTCAGATCCTCAGTTTATTCACTCTGGCGCTGGACTTCTGTCAGTACTATTATTTCCAGCCGCTGACCAGACTAGACCAGGTAACGTGTCTGTGTTCTCCATCGTCACGCACGTCTCCATGGAAACAAAGAGACCTTCAACAGGTTCTGCTTCTGCCTCCCAGGAAAAGTTCACGACTCGTCACGAGCTGGCTCTGCTGCGGGTCTCGGCGCTCATGGCTCTAGTCATGTTCGTTGGAATGACCGGCTTGTTTCACACGCAGCTGACAGGCATCCTCACTGTGAGTACAGAAAGTAGAGAACTGTTACCGTCCTGGGGTTCATTCATCCAAATGTTGCTACTGCATAGCTTTCAAAGCTTTAAGAACTTTTAAATATCACTTGTTACGGTGTTATTTTACTCACATTTTACTTGTTTTTCATTCAGGGAAAGGACCAAGTAAAAAAGCTGAAGTACACTCTTTGTTTTTTGACAAAACATTAACTTACAGAGTACCGTAATTTCCGGACGACTGAGCGCACCTGAATATAAGCCATGCCCACTAAGTTTACTGTGTTTATGGTATGAAGCTTTTTAGCCTGTCCAAAGCCACATTGTTCAATGCTTGTGAAAAAAGTAGCAGCTTATAGTCTGGAAATTACGGTATAGAAAAAACTTAAATACAGGTGGTCCCCGACTTACGACGGAGATCCGTTCCTACGCTGCGTCGTAAGTCGAATTTCGTCTGAAAATACGTCCAAACTGCACCTTATACCATACCATACCATACCATTTTATTTATAAAGCACTTTAAACAGGAACAAGTCCACACCAAAGTGCTGGACAAACAAACACGCAACAGGCAACACAGACAATGAAGTACAACACGAAAAACATAAAAACATTGCAGATCATAAATCAAACGATCCAATACAAATCAGCTGGCATTGAAAGCAATGGAGTAGTAGTGAGTTTTTAACCGGGATTTGAAAACCGAGAGGGAGGGGGCCTGTTTGATGAGCAGCGGTAACTCGTTCCAGAGTCTTGGGCCTGCTACAGAGAACGCCCTGTCACCCCTGCGCTTAAGGCGAGTTTCTGGAACTATTAAGAGTACCTGATCCTCTGACCTCAAAGCACGTGGAGGGACATATGGGTGTATCAGATCCGAGAGATAGGCGGGGGCGAGACTGTTCAGCGATTTGTAGACATACATGAGAATTTTGAATTGGATTCGAAGATGAACCGTACAATACTGTATTTTCCCATGCACTTAGCCTATCCTAACACAGTACCCTACATAATTATCAAAAAACACATACATTTGGAGCCATAATGAAGGAAAAAGAGTTAATTTCCTACTGGGAGCTGGTGAAGCCGTCTGTTAGCATGTTAGCTCGGTGCTCAGCTGTAGCCTCTCTGCCTCGTAAACCTCCGGTCCAAACAATGAGGTCTCCTGTACTTTTCCACGTGCGGTCCAGAGTTTTACAGTAAGGTCTGTTAGCATGTTAGCCCCTCCTAACCTCCTCTGCCTCCGGTCTGCCTGTAAACAATGAGGTCTCCTGTAATTTTCAGCTGTAATCCTCCGCCCTGTAATTTTCCATTGTCGTGGCCGCTAAGGTACACTCTCCCCCCTCCCTCCTGTAAATTTCTGCTGTCCTCGCCGAGTTTCGGTACCGTATTTTTTGGTGTAAAGGCGCATAAACCGCGTAACTCAAAACAATGGGCCTCATTCATGAACCGTTCGTACGCACAGATTTGTGCTTAAACTGTGCTTACGAGTGATTTAGGATCATTTGTGGCATCCAACAATATTTTCGTATCCTAGGATTTTTTTCAGATACGAACAAAATCTACGTGTGGTCCGGACCTGTCGTATATTTTACGAACAGTAGTCTGCTGGCCTTTTCTCCACTAATAACCTCATATTTCGTTATTTAGAGAATATTTAGAGCATAAAAACAATTAAATGCAACGACACATATTGGTTAAATTAAAATGAAGCGGCTTCAAACCCCCCCCCGCACCCCCGCCCCTCGTCCACCACCGCGCCACCTGCGCGTGGGCGCCCGTGCCCCGGGGTTAATAAAAATCACGCACCACCACGCCATGCGCCACCCTCGGCGCGACCACCTCCAGCCGTGCCACGCTCAGCGCGACCACCTCCAGCCGTGCATCGCTCAGCGCGACCACCTCCAGCCGTGCCACGCTCAGCGCGACCACCTCCAGCCGTGCCACGCTCAGCGCGACCACCTCCAACCCGTGCATCGCTCAGCGCGACCACCTCCAACCCGTGCCACTCACGGCGCGAGCACCTCCTCCTGCTGTCATGTCGGCACAACATTCCTTGACCACCTCCTGACCACCTGCTGTCCGTGCTGCGGCGAGACGTTTTTCTGAAGCCATTTTCAGATCAAACCATTTATTCTTGATGTCTGATACAGTATGACCCACGGGAGAACATGCACCATATTAATATGAAGTGAACTGTAGTTTCGAGACACTTTAAACAACATGTCCTCATCCCTACTCGTCATATATAAAATGCTTCTGTTCAAGAACACATCCGACACTTGCGGGGGGGGAGCGGGAGCGGGGGGGGTAGCAGTGCGCGACCACCTCCAGCCGTTCTGAGCAGAACTCAGAGCGTAAAGTTCTTCTTTTTACTTCTTGAGTTTGAATGAATGGACACTTCCTGCTGTCAGAGGCAGGAAACTAGATCCTTATATGGTGTTTTGAGGGGTGGAATTTATGTAAATGACATTTCCGCGGGCACGCGCAGCTGATTAGAACAGGTGGGATTCATCATGTTTACGCAGCCATTTACACACGTTTCCTCATCATAGAAGAGTTTGTTGGATCTGACGTGGCATGTTCTTACGAACGCTTCGTAAGAACAAAAGTAGGAGAAACGTAGGATTGGAATACGAACAGTTTCATGAATGAGGGCCAATGCTTTTCAACGGGAGGGCGTTCGTAACCGCGAAACGTCGTAAGTCGAGGCCGTCGTAAGTCGAGGACTACCTGTATTTAGTATTGGTTATGTGATTTTAATAGAAAAAGACCTCAAAAGATGTCCTCATAAAGATGTGTGGTTTATTGTGCAGCTGACAGAAATTGTGCTTCTAGTCCTGGAAGTGACCACATGCCATGGTGGCATGGGTGATGATGTAATTGTCTAAATATGTGTGTTAGCAAAATATGTCATGAACTAGTGGACAGATTTGAATGAAACACTCAAAAAGTAATCACTAGATGTACGTCTTCCACGAATGTGGTCCAGCACGAGCCTAAACGTATAGCAGAAAATCCGGTATTGCGCAGTACCAGTCACTTGTGTGGGAACTTTGTATTGATTATCTTTTGGAGACAACCTAATTCAAGATGGCCACCACAACAAATTAGTGTTGGAAAACAAACAGTGTTTGCTCATTCAGTCGGATCTATATTGAGCTAAAATTTGGTGTGGTAGTAGCCGAGTCATCTGCACAGATCCTGAATGCTAACAGATCAGACATAATATTTGTTTTTTAAATTTTGTGGACATGACAGAATAAAGTTCGTAAAGCACAGCGTTGTACAAACTATTTATTTTTTTGTTTCTGTCACTTTCTGAAACTTGCTGCCTAAACAAAATTTAAACTAGAGAAACTGCATTACTGTATATGTGAAAATGCAGTGAATGCTTACTGCAGAAGAACTTGCTCAAAAACAGCTGAAATGAGCTTAAAAAACATACTGAAATGGAAGAACAAGCCTAAATTAGCAGAAGAAAGCAAAAAGTGCATACAGTATTTGCAGAAATAGGTGTAAATCAGCAGAAATTAGCAGAAAATTAGGAAAGTAGCAAAAAAAGGCTGAAATTAGCTAAAAAAATTGCTGAAAGATAGCTGAAAGGCAGAAAGCTCAGGCTAAAAGAAGGAAGCTTAAAAAGCTAAAATGAGCTCAGAAAATGTGGAATTAGCTTAAAACCCTAAAATTAGCATGAAATAGAAGAAAAAGCTGAAACTAGCAGAAATAAGTTGAAAAGAGCATAACAAGCTGAATTTATCTGAAAGAAGTTAATTAGGCTGAGAGTAACAGCAATTACCATGAAAAACTTGAATTTGTCTGAAATTAGCTAAAAACCGCTCAAAGTTAGCTAAAAAAAGTAGAACAAGCTTAAATTGGCAGAAAAAAGCAGAACACATTTGCCCAATTAGGCTGAAAGAAGCAGAAATGAGCACAAAAAACTGGAATTATCTGAAAAAAAGCTGAAATCAGGGGAAAAAAAGTTGAAATGTAGCTAAAAAACAGAAGCTTAAATTAGCAAAAGGAAGTGGAGAGAGCACATTTTTGCTAAAATGTTGAAATGAGTGCAAAAATTTAATATCTGAAAAAGCTAAAATTAGCATATAAATAGCTACATAGTAGCTGAAATAATAGAAAAATATTAAACTTGCAGAAATAAGCTGAAAGGAGCATAACAAGCTGAAATTTGTTGTAGTTGGCAGAAAGATCATGAAAGGAGCACAACACAGCTGAAATGAGCTGAAAGTAGCTGAAAAAAAAGTTTAAATTTGCACAAGGAAGCTGAAAGAAGTTGAACCAGAACTAATATTAAAAAAATAAAATGCTGTAAAATGTTTTAGTTTCAACATTTCAAGTTCTCTTTGTTGTGTTTTAGTAACGTAGGTTTGAAAAAGTAACGTTTGGCTTTTGTTTTCACTGTTCAGGTCATTTTCAGCTATTTTTCATTTCTAATTCTAAAACATAAAGCATGAAGCTTTCATTCAGCTTCAGTTCAAGCATTACACTCACAGACAATTTTTATTTAAATAAATTTAATTATTTTTATTAAATTCTGACAATAATCATGATGGCTTTTATTTTAGCAAAACGATAACTTGTTGTTCGTGTCTCTCTGTTCCAGGATCAGACCACCATCGAGAAAATGTCAGAGTTTTCTAATGAAACGTGAGTTTGTCTCTTACAATTTTCTAATTCTTCATTATTTTTTTTAAATAAAAGCTGATGATTTTGATCAATATTTATTGATTCAGCATTAATAGGGCTATCAGCGCATCGCTGTGCTTGATAGTTTTTTTTTCATTATTCAAATTTATTATTGTATAAGATTCATTCCCAACAAAGCTCTTCTTAAATATGAGATTATAATTTGAATTTAAAAAAAAAAACTAATGTAGACTTTAAGTCTTAATAATGAAAATAAGTAAAATTCATGTACGACATTCTAAGATTATTTGAAGGAACAACAAATTAGATTACCGTATTTTCCGCCGTATAAGTCGCATCTATTATGCGTCACCGCTGTCGCGTATGTTACGCGTCACCGCTGACATACACATACAGGTACACCGGTAGTGCTCCAGTCAGAATGAATGGAAACGGTCATATCTCAGCCAAAAATTGGTCTAAAAATATGGTGGGAAAAAAACATAAATATGTTGCTTCGCCGTATAAGTCGCAGGACATGCAAATTAGGCAAAAAAACTGCGACTTTTAAGCCGAAAGAAAGATACAGTATATATTATGGATTCCAGAAGCACTTCAGATTAGAATTATTGATCACAAGTGTCAGAACAACAAACTGTCTAATAGCAGAGAAAGTGTTTTAACGAGCTGTAATCTAGACCGTTGCCTGCTTCTTGTTTTTACTTAAAATCAAATAAAATGTTACTCGTCGGCTCATCCTGCTGGCTGGAGCCCTTTTATATTTCTTCATTTCACTGGTCCAACAGGTCACCGTGGACTGGGATGGTATTTTTTCCGTGAGACCTTCCAAAGCGTCTTGTTTGTTTTCGTTTCCCAAAATGTCTTCCCCCAGTAAGTCGTCGATGCTTACCTGCTTTCTGGATCTTTTCTCGTCAGATACGGAGCGAAAAGGTCTTGGCAGTGGGCTCTGGCTGAAGTGTGCGGCACTCGCTGGAAACTTCTGTGGCTCATCCCGTTTCGGAGCAGACAGCCTCTCCAGGCCGGCCCGCACCTCCGCAGCCACGTGTAGCCTCGTAAGACGAAACATCGTGCACAGACGGGAGACGCTGCTATAATTAATCACACACACACACGTAGGAATCCATTCACCGTCGTCCTCCTGTGCCGAGAGCTCGGCTGTAGCTTCGGTTTGTCTGCGGATGCTGAAGTTTTAGTTTTATTGTAACCAAGACAAAAGCAGACGAAAACTATTAGTCACTGTGACTGCTGCGCTGATAGAAACCACTTAATGACATCGTTAGGATGGAAGTCCACCTGAAAGCGGTGATCATACCCCCCTCAGGTTCCTTCTTACTACTGCTATCAATCATCTACAGAACGAAGAAAGATTTTTCTTTTTATTCCATGAAGTTGGTGCCTTTTTGTTTGATTTTGTAAAAAAAAAAAATACTTATTTATCACAGTTTGATTTTTCTATTTGTCTTTTTGATGGTGTGTGGGTTATTATTTAATGATCCGTGAATGTTTTCTTTTCTTCCATGAAGGTTTTACCTCTAAACAGCTGTTTTACATTATGGTATGGACACAGAAAAAGGTAATTAGCATAGCAAGTTCGCGCAGTAACGTCCAGGTGGTACAATTCATCGTTCTTCCTGCTGTAGAATCCGAATTTAACACTCCACCTGATCAAAACGGGATCATTTTCATAAATTTAAATCTCTCTTTGCTGTTAAATATATAAAAGAATAGATGATTTTTGCATCAGGCTCAGCCAAAGGCAGCACATAAATGTAGCCATAATATCTGTTGGATCAACAGCAGCACTTACAGCACAACAATGTAGTTTCTTTCATTTTAACTTGTTTCAAATGATGTAATTTATGATTTTAGTGCTCCTGCTGCCATTGTTTAATGTGTCAGACTTCCTGAATCATATCGGTTATCAGTTATAGGAAAACTCACAGATTAGTCTACCGTATTTTTCAGACTATAAGGCGCACCGGATTATAAGGCGCATTAAGCGAAACAAATTTTATTCAACTCATTCACAATAACCACATAAAATCGGTTCGAGGTCAGTAAGCACAACCAGATATTATTATTATAATACATAAGTCGCACCAGATTATAAGGCTCACTGTTGATTTTTAAGAAAATTAAAGGATTTAATGTGCGCCTTATAGTCCGAAAATTACGGTACTTGTTGCAACATGCTGTTTGTTCAGAGACGGAAGACTGTTCTTAGAAGTATTTGTGTAGGAAATGGATAAATTACATATATACTGTAGATACATTGTGGTGTTAATCTTTCAAGTCAAACTTTTTACTTAAAACTGAAGGAGTTGTTTGTAAGCATGAAAAGACGGCATTATTTAAAAAATGTACAATATTAAGATAAATTAAATTTGAGTTTATAGAGGGAATTTTTTTTAATGTTTTGATCATTAGCATTTTTTCTCTCCCAGTTAAATCCCCTAAAAATAAAATTTCAAGTCATAGTTTTAAAGGTCAAGTCGAATTTTTGAATTTTTGTAAAGCTCACTGATGGGTAAAAATGATTAAAATTAAAAGTTTTGAACATTGCACAGATTAGTCATGAGGCTATCGAGTAAATCTGGAAACAGTCTAATTCTGGTCACCGGCCAGTTTATAGTAAACCCAAAAAATGTTTTAAATAAGAAATTATAAGGCCTTCCCTGGAAAATGCATTAAAATCTGTACTTTTCTGCACTGAAGATGCATTGCCATGTGTGTAAGCTGCCTAATGCACCCCTATAGCACCAGAAGGGCAGACCGTCCATGCTGATAACGGCTCATCTGATCCAGCTCTTTAGTGCGAAGGATGTGGCGTCTATGGTTTCCAATAAGATTTTCAAGTTTTGGTTCATCTGACAGAACAGTATTATTAATACGTTGCTTCCGTTCATTTTAAATGATCTTTGACCCTGCAGCGTTTCTGGACGGTCATCACGTATGGCTTCTTTTTTGCACGATAGAGCTTTTGGACGACACGGTGAACTGTGTTTACAGACAATGAAATGTAAATGTATTCCCAAGCCTATGAACAGAGTCAGACCCGTTTTAATTTGGCGCCACCGTCAGATATTACTTTCAGTCTTGTCCTTTGAGAGAGATCCCTCTGGATTCTTGAAGTTTTTTTTTAATCAAACTATAAACTGTACATAATCGGATATTTAAAGTCTTCCCAAATTTCCATTGAGGAGCATTACTCTTTAAAGATGCTGCACCTCTTTAAACAGGTTTTGCCCATCTTTACTTTGAAGAGATTCAACTTCTCTAAAATGCTCTTTTAGAACCTCTTCTTACTAGTCTGTTGCTAGTTGACCTAATTACCGGTACCGGTAGTTGTAAATGCTCCTCCAACTGATTTTCATTTAAAACATTTACTTGTACAACCTTTTGAGGCTCACAGCCTTAATGTTTTTGAGATGTGTTGCTGCCAACAAATTCAAGGTTACTTTAGTTTTCCAAAATTTGGTATAATTTCTTAGTTACAGTATTTCATAATATATATTATATAAGGCACATTAAGTGAAACCAAACAGTTGGATAAGTTAAACTTTATTCAACTAATTCACAATGACCACATAGGTTCAAGGTCAATAAGCACAACCAGAATACATAAGGCGTACCTGATAGGCTCACTGTCATTTTTTCTTTTTTTTCTTTTTTTTTTTTTTTAGAAAATAAAATAATTTTAAGTGCGCCTTATAGTCCAAAAAATACGGTAATTTATTTCAAATTGGGGTTAGAAAGTTACTTTTGTACCTTTTTTAGATGCCTTTACAGGTTGTATGATTTTACATGTTGCCCTTTGGAAATTCTGAACAACTCGGCCTAAGTTTGGCACTAAAAACAAATTTCATCATTACAGTACTTTTTATGCATTTTATTTGTTTTATTTTTTGCTGGTTAGAACGTTTGAGCTCACTCTGTGAACAAACAGCTCGTTGCAATGGTAAAACTGTATTTATAATAGTTTGCTGTATCTCTGTCAAACTATATAAAGGTTTATTTAGCGGTGTATTTAATGTACCTGTAGTAATAATAACTAGCTCTGCAACATTCGGTAATATCTTATAGCTAAGGCTATATCTTGAACAAATCTTATCACTACTTGTGGAAGAATATTACAATATCCACGTTGTTTTAAGTGCCTGTCTAGGTCATCATCACTGTATACTCCATACCAACCAAAGACCTGGGGAAATGTTGCAATACTTGGCAAGCACTGAATTTCATGTCTGTTTTACCGTAAAGTCTTATTTCCTTTTAAAAATACAGCAAGTCTTGACCTTTGTGTATGATTTAGTCAGGTTGTTTGAGTTTACTCAGTGATTTTTTTAAAGCTTTTAAAGTTTTTGACGTTTTATTTCTTTTTGGAATTTGATGTCTTTTGGGATGTAATGTAGGGAAACTATGTACGATTGCTTCCATTTATAATTTATTTTGTCATATTTTTCAGAGCAATAAGCATTGCGTGTTGTTAAAACTGTCTTTATTAAAATGGGTTTACATTGTGATGTTTACAAGATGGATCCAATTTCACAGCTTGCCAACTAAGAAGTGATTTGGCCAAACATTAATCCTGGCTGCCAAGATTAACAATACGTGTCACCACATTTGCTTTCCATCACTGGAAACTGTAGATGTGAATAATTCCATTAGGCAGCTAACCTGAAGTTCCCCAGGGCTGTGAGTTTGGGTCCCTGTTTGTTTTTTTTAAGTTTTATTTCGTTTCAATTGAATCAAACACTGGGACATTTTTGTTTTGTCAATATGTTAACAGTTTAATGCATGGACATCTTTTCAGAAGTTACCAGGCTATTATATTGCAAATTGTTAATTATAGAAAATGTATACATATTCATATTTGAATAAATTACATTCTGAATAAGGTGGTAGAGATTTATTTTTATATTGCCCACACCTATGAAAGGCAGATGGTCATGTAATTGCTTTATGAGTTTGTCTGTTCACAACAAATCTTTTGACTGCTAAACAGATTTTTCATAAAACTTTCTGAAATTATCCAGTACCTCATTGGATAACTTTTTTGTCATCCCAACTCAAGATGGCTGTCATGGCTGATCAACCTTTAGCAAAGACAAAAATGGCTATAACCATTTTAGTCAAAGTCAAAGTCAACTTTATTGTCAGATCTGCAATATGTACTGTACAGGACATACACAGGACCGAAATTGCGTTTCTCTCAGTCGGTACAGGTATTGCATAAAAATATAAGAACTACTCTGACTTGAGTTCATACATAACTGTAACTGGATTTTCCAGTTGACCAAAACGGCCACGACTCCGTCGTTTTTTCAACACAAGATGATTTTAGTCTAAACCTCTAGCACTGATGAGCATTTTAGTTTATAGGAGCCATTAAGTTTAGATTTTAGCTACGGTTATTCATATATATATATATATATATATATAAATTTTGCCTTTAGCTAACAGCTTGTTTTGGTAATCCATTCAATTTATATAGCACCATTTATAAAATAGCAGTTACTATAGCAACTGCTATTTTTAGCTTTCAGCTAATGTTTGGCTCAGAGCCATATATATAGACTCACTTTATATGGCTCTGGTTTGGCTTATTTTAGTTTTTAGGAACTGTTATAGGTTTTAGCTGTTTTACTGTACTGTAGTGTTTTTCTAGTTTCCTGTTTTAGTTTAATAAATTTTTCACTTCTGTTCAGCTCTTTTTTTTTTTTTTACTTTAGCTTCTTTAAGAAACTTTAGCTGTCATTCAGCATTCACTTTGGTTTCACTGTTTTTTTTTTTTTTTTTGTATAATAAATATTAAAGTTGAAATTAGTCAAGACAGCAAACGAGAACTTTCTTTACATGAGGCAACTTTAATCTACATCAGTGCTTTTTTATGTGTACATCACATTACTGTATAAGCTTTTTTTAACATAAAAATGAGGACAAAATGAATATTTGAAAGTAAAATGTAAAAAAAATAACTTGAAATAAAATGTAACTAAAACGACGTGGTTTTAATCTTAAAATAATTTAAAGAAGATTTTTCTTAAACTACTATTTGGCAATTTAATACTGTAATTTAAATAAGCAACAACAAAAACAATATTTTAGGTGATATAAAACTTCACTTGGCTGAAATTGAGTCAAATCAAAGCATTTGCTTAAATTTACAATTAAGTAAATAAAAATAAAAAATCTGTTTGGGAACACATTTGTGCGTCATTCTGGGGCTCAGAATCCTTTAGCTAGTGTTTTGCCCCTTTTAGCTTTCATATAGCCATATTTGCCATCATTTTGCATCAGTTAGCCTTTTGCTGCTTTACCTTTTAGCTAACCTTTTGCTACTTTAATTTTTAGCTATAGCCTTTTGCTAGTCTTATGCTATTTAAACTCTTAGCTATGTACCGGTACTAAATTTAGCTAGTGTTTTGCTACTTTTGACTTTTAGCCAGCCATTTGCTAATTAAAGAGAGTCTTTAGCTACTTTTGCTATAAGCTACTGCTTATCTTTTCTTACTTCAAAATAACTAAAAAGTTTGCTTTTATTTTACTGTAAATGTGTTTGTGTGTGCACATTTTTCTCCTAATGTTTTAATTTGTTATATTTCTACCTTTTTTTTTATGTACCCAAACTCCTTGTGATTGTCTAATGTCAGTAAGTTAGCTTAGCACGGCCTTATAAACAGATGTTTCATTAAATTTTCCTGACTGAACAACCCCCTTAAAGCTGTTTGATCCTGATTACAGTACGGGCTGCGGCTATGGCGCAGGGGTTAAGAGCGCGGCCCATGTGTGAGGCTATAGTCCTCGCTGTGGTGTCGCGGGTTCACATCCCAGTCCCGACGACCCTTCCACAATGCCCCCCCCC
>JBBPBX010063326.1:0-16630 GCA_038048925.1 Garcialebias charrua | reverse complement strand
TATATAAATGTTTGTTTAAACTTGAGAGCTAAGCATAGTCATTAAACAAGTAGATGTTACATGACTAAAAATGATAATGTACCATCAATATGACACTTATTTTTATGATTTGTCAGTGAAGACTCATGTCACGTTTTTAACTAATAAATTTTTTTTTTTTACCTTATTGCTTTTTTTTTAGATCATTTCCAAGTAATTACTGGGATAAATTTGTAAAAAGGAAGGTAAGAATTTATAAACTCATTGTCATTAATTCTGTATTAAAATGATGCATGTACTTATATTGATGATTCAAATGTTAACATATACTGTAGGTAAAAATGTGTTCCCTTTCAGTCATGTCTCTCGGTGCAACATATGCTATGGGAATTGCGCCCTGCGCGATTTACCTGAAGGAATACAATCACGCCTTTACGGCAGGGGCGTCAGCATCGCGCCAGAGGCCCCGCCCTCTGGGTACTTAAGCCGCTGACGCCCATCCATCATTCTCTTATTGCCCTTCACCTCGCTTAAACCTGAACTACCTCTCTTCGCGGGACTTCTCTGTTGCTTCATCGCTCGACCAGAGGTGAGCTTGCTCCCTACACAGGGCGTACAGAGAATTATTCCTGCGTACTGCTGGGCTAGCGAAAGCTAGTCCGGCACATTTTTCCTTAACCCCAAAGTTTTTTCTTCTCCTCTCTCCGCATACTGCTTCGCTCGATGGCTCTAACTGCACCACAACCGCTACCCCTGCTAGTTCGTAGCGGGCTAGCCAGCGAAAGCAACGCAACGTGATCCTTGCAGAATCTGAGATCAAATTTTGAGCAGATTTTATTGTTGTTGTGTATTTACTGATAGCTTTATTATGTTTAGTGGCACTAGATGTATTTTACTCTGTTGTTTTGTATTTATTTATTTTAACTGTAAAGCACTTTGGTCGACTTCGGTTGTTTTTAATGTGCTATATAAATAAAATTGACATTGACATTGACATTGACATTGACAGAGGAGACGTCTCAAATAAAAAGAAAAAGGATTTTGGAAGGACTCGCTCGTCTTATCTCGGACATGCCTCTGGAGAAAGGAAAGCGAAAGACAAGACTTCCAAGAAAGACCAGCAGGACGGCGAGCCCGACCTCTCGCGCCTGTCCCAGCGGCTGGGGTTTTTCCCTCTCAGCGACGGACACCCACGAGGCCTGTCCCGTCTGCTTGGGGATGCTGCACGCAAAAATGGCGCTGGATGTGCCCGACTCTTGCTCACACTGCAGCCAGATACTGGAGGCGGTGAGGAGACACCGGGCGGACTTCGTTGCCAAGGCAATGGGTGCTGCTGCGGCGCCAGCAGTCCCGGACACCACTGAGCCACTCACTCCCACGCCGGAGCTCGAGAACATGGCTCTGGATGACAGCACACGAGTCGAATGGGGTGACAACCCAGATGTGCTGGCTCCCATGGTGGACTTAACAGTCAATTTTGACACTCGAGGCATGATGAACGAGAACGAGATCTCGATTTCAGCCTCAGGTGAATTTTCTGCGGAAGACGCTGACGTCGAATACGAGGAAAGGGGAGAAGACCTCTCCCGCACCATCATTGCCCGTGCTCCCGGAGACTGACTTTTCCATCCCTGCTCTGTTCGATTTGTGTCACAGAGCAACGGACGCACTGCAGATCCCATGGCCGGAGCCTCCACCTCGTCAACAGGTCACGAGGTTGGCAGGAAATTATTTTTATTCAAAGCAGCAGGCCGCCACGAGGCAAAGGATGCCCGTGTTTCCGGACTTCCTCACAGAGATGACTTGCACCTGGTCTCAGCCCAGAGCTCCCATGCTGCTCCCGCTCTAGCAGTTTCTCGACGTGGACGGGATGGATGAAGTGGGAATAGCCAATGTGCCCCAAATTGAGGACACGCTGGCGTCTCATCTGGCCCCCAAGTCATCCGGGACAAAACCAACTCACTCCAGCAAAGCTTGTCGAGAAATGCTACAGAGCTCAGGGCCTCACGGCGCGCGCGATGAACGCGTCCGCGCTGATGCAAGCCTACCTGGCTGAAAAACTGCAGGAGCTCGAGGTAACGACAGACAAGCAAGCTACCGCTGAAGTGCTGGATGAAGCCCGCAGGGCAACAGACTTTGTGCTCTGCATGTTGGGAACAGCAGCTGTTTCACAAGGTAGAGGCATGGCTGTGGATGACCCTAACTGACCTTCGGGAGGGACAAAAAGTTCCTTTTCTCCACCATTCGATAGAACCGACGGGATTGTTTGGGAAAGCTCTGGATCGAATTCAGACCAGGCTTGACCAGAGGCGCAAACAGGCCGAAGCTCTCCGGGTGGGCATCCCCAGGAGAACCTTCGCCCCCCCAGGGAGTCAGCTGGGGGCAGACCCGCGCAGCCTCGACACCACTCAGCAACACGTGCCCCACCATAAAAGCGACCGGCATACGAGGCAGAGCACCAGCAAAGACCACCGTCGGACCCACCTCGGACCCAACACGCCTGGAGTAAAATCAGATTTGTTCCCCGTCAGGCGGACCGACACATGGCTACCTCGGCAAATCGGGACACCAGACAAAAGCGTGCCTGATGAATTGAACTGACAGGTGAGGTCCGCTCCTTGACTTTACACGATCACCCGTCCACGTGGTACGGGAAATTATCCTTTCACGTCCAGACTTTATTTGTAGCACGGTACAAAAAGCTGGTGACTCTGTTTTAGACACAAATCATGCTCTTTCTGCTGTGAGTGACATAAAGTCAAATATGTTGTTACACATAAGCACGAATAAAGCTAAAAAAACAGCCCTTCTTTGTTTTCTTGACTAAAAAACAACAACAACAAACACAATAACATCAGCAGAACGGGTCCCTCTGTCCTGCCAGCCGACATAAAAGTAGGGGGCCATCCGCCCCCCCTCTCTCACGGCTCACGGGGTGTTAGCCTAATCAATAAACCCCAGCAGGGTGCCTCGGTTCTGTCTGCAACAGACATGTCCAAAGGTGCCTGCAAGCAGGCTCGACACTCCCCACAGAGACAGGTGAGGGGAGTCACGTGCTCCAACCCCCGTTCCGTTGTAAACCACGGGGCGGACAATACACAAACCAAACAAACCCGTGACACGTCCGCACTCCAGGGGTGTGCGCCGACAGAATCTTCAACGGTTCCCAGTAAGGGACGGGGGGCCACGGCAGAAGCCCGCAGACTAACACCAGCTTCATACGTTCACAAAGGCAGTTGTGATGAAACTGCAGTGTGTGTAAACAAGCCAGGGCTGAATCAGACTCCTCTTCCTTTTAGTCGAAGATGACTGAGCTCTCTGTCACCAACCAATATAAATTCTGCTCAGCACAAAGGACCATCTCCATATTCTCATGCTGAATTTGTCCCCTTATCCGTGATGGGCGACACACAATGCTCAAGCAGTGATCTTGCAGCACGTGACTACGCTCAATGTGCTGACTCAGTTCTGTTCCTAAATGACGTACCCTCACCGGGTGAAACACAGCCCACCGGTGGTTTGTCAGGCTCTAGGGCCCTTTTAAGGCCGGGGACCAGTAAACTAGACCCAACCAGGAAACGGGCTGGGGCCAGGAGATCTGCTCGTTTACAAAACTTACAACCCCTCCAATCAATGACCTCCAACAAAAAGAGGAAAAACTGACATTCTGTCCCGCTTTTGTCTAATAATGACAACAGATTGTCTCTGCCCCAAACACTCTCGATCAGAGCAGTAGGGCGGTACATTTGCAGGAAGGTCCTCTCCCTAACATGGTTGACCTTCAAGTGACCACAGGAATTAGGGCCCTTGAGGGAGAGCTGGTTCTACCACCTGCTCCTCTACAAGGACCCTCCACGTCACCAGAAGGAACAGTCTCGCCACTTAGGCTGAGAACTGTGGCAAATTTCAGTTTGGTGGCGGAAAGGGACAAGCTGGGAGCCTTAGGGCTGCCAGAGAATGTGGTAAATACCATGCAAAACACACGGGCTATGTCAACTCAGTCTCTTTACGCCCGGAAATGGCATATTTTTGAAGCTTTGTGCACAGAAAGAAACATTATTTCTTATTCATGTGACCTAGCTCAGCTCCTCACCTTTCTTCAGGACTTGCTGGAGAAAGGTTGTTCTTTTTCAACAATTAAGGTGTTCCTATCAGCAATTTCGACCTGTCACGAGGGCTGGGGGAGCAGGACTCCTGGCGCGTATCAATTCATAATAAGATTGATGAAGGGTGTGCTAAGAAAGAGACCCCCCAGCAGGATCTTGACCCCTGGATGGGATCTTAGTCTGGTCTTGGGGGCTCTCTGTGATCCCCCATTCGAACCACTGAACGACATTAAGATAGATTTATTATCTTATAAGACCGCTCTTCTCCTGGCTCTTTGCTCGGCGAAACGTGTGGGTGACCTCCATGCCTTGTCCGTACACCCAATGTGTACCAGGTTCGCCCCTGACGGGTCAAAGGTCACCCTAAGGCCTAATCCCGCATATATCCCCAAGGTCTTGACTCTAAACCACAGAAGTCTGGACTTTGATCTCTCTTCTTTTCCACCTGCTCCTGTCCTCACTCAGGAACAGGAAAGGCTGAAGGCTCTCTGCCCCGTGAGAGCTTTAAGCACTTACATGCAGAGAACAGCCGAATGGAGAAAAACAAATCAACTGTTTGTGTGCTTTGCAGCACCTGCTACCGGAAAGGCCCTATCAAAGCAGCGCCTCTCACACTGGGTGACTGAGGCCATAAAAAGGGCGTACAGTAGCAAAGGTCAACAGGTGCCCTCTGGAGTGCGCGCTCACTCTACTCGGGGCTTGGCCACCTCGTGGTCACTGTTCAAGGGTGTACCAGTTGCAGACATTTGTGCTGCTCATTAAACACTTTTGCAAAGCATTACAGTTTGGATGTTACTGCGTGTGATGTCACTCAGGCTGTCCTTTCTAACACACAGTAGAAAGCAGCCTTGAGATGCCTGCTGAATAGAGGCAGACGTTCACACTAGCATGCATTTTACTGAGCATTTCAAGGGCGTGAATGAATTACGTTCCCATAGCATATGTTGCACCGAGAGACATGACTGAAAGGGAACTGAAAGTTATGCACCATAACTCATGTTCCCTGAAGGAAGGGAACGAGGTGCAACATACTTGGCCCTTTTCAATGCTGAAAGCTCGGTGAAGTGCATTTTGGAGAATGATGGATGGGCGTCAGCGGCTTAAGTACCCAGAGGGCGGGGCCTCTGGCGCGATGCTGACGCCCCTGCCGTAAAGGCGTGATTGTATTCCTTCAGGTAAATCGCGCAGGGTGCAATTCCCATAGCGTATGTTGCACCTCGTTCCCTTCCTTCAGGGAACATGAGTTATGGTGCATAACTTTCAGTTTTTCATATCCTGTATAATAAATGTTAAAAAAATTGTTTTTTGGTGATTCTCAGCCCTGCTTTCAGACTTGAAATGATTATTATTTTTGGTAATATCCCAGAGTCTTCCTTCATAATGTATTTTAAATAAATGTGGTACCATACAAACACTCACATTAAATTAAGTGAAAGTACATAATGTCTTTAGGAAAAATACTTTGGCTCTAAGCACTTAAGTTTTGGTCTTCCAGCATGGACACTTTGCATGTATAAAACAAATCTGTCACTTACACCTTGCATTTATTACTGTGCACTGTATCGCCGCAAGACCCCACAGTGAATGTGATGGTAAAATAGTTTGTTTCTGTAATAATTCCCTGTTGAAATTAGCTTAGCATACTTTAAAGTGATTTTGTTTGAGATGATACAGACTCTGTAAGAAAGCCAGACTGGCTCTCATTTTACTTTAATTAAACAAGTGACATTCAATCTAATCAAGCCACAAAAACTCAATAAGAAAACTTCATCTGCTCCATATCGAGACCATGAACTTTTTTTCATAGCTGATGCACTATTAAACGCATCATGCATAAAAGCAGAAGTAAAAGCCTCAATCAATACATATTCATAATAAACCAGGAGATCACAATCATCTTGAATCATTTACTTGAATGCACGAGTAACAGTTTTGATCACTTTAAATCTTTATGCATCTTGAATACCGGTGTCAGATTTGTCTTTTCTTCATGAGTTGGTACTGCATCAGCAGCACCATCTTCTTGTCAGCGGAACTAAGCTGCCATCTCATTATGACTGACTGCAGACAATGTAGACAATTACCTTCTGCTCTCACTTGTCATGCTTTGTTAAAAAAAAAGAAAAGGTAAAAAAAACCTGAAGACATTATGTTTAAACCTGGCTTTTTGCTGTGCTAGGTGATGGATAAATATGGTGACTTTTACGGCTGCGAGAAGATCAATGAACTGTTAGGTCTGGACCAAGATGCTTTGGACTTCAGCTCTGAAACAGCAGATAAGAAGAGGCTCAGGAGAGACACAACCTGGAGTGCTCTGTAAGTAGAGAACTGATTTTAAAAATCTCCAGCTCTGCATCATCAGAGGTCTTGTTTCATATTCATTTGGTTTTGGTTGTAGTTTCATGATGCTGAACAATTTTTGCAGGATCAAAATAGTGTTTATATTTCAGAATAAAACATTTAATTTCATTCAAGTTTATTTGATCAAGGACAGCACAATAAACAATGTTACATGTTAAAAAACGAAGCAACCGTTGTCTTGTACGAAGGTTTTCTAGCCACAGGCTAATTTGCAAACCCAGTCCTTGGTGCATTATTATTACATGCATTATTATTACAGAAATTGTGTGATTTGATTAAACAGGCAGCTTGCAGTGATGTTTGCCACGTTTTATACCTGTGCAGAGCATTAGCATACAAACAACCTGGTGTTTAGGCAAAAACAGAATCCAAATGATGAAATCAATACTGCCCTTTCTGTTGTGAATACATTTTCCACAACAGTCCATCTGATATGCAGCAACTCCTCTGACCCCTGTAGGTTGTGTGGCAACAACTTGAATTAACATTTCAGATAAATTATTATTTCTGGCCAATATTTTTTAATGAACTATTTCCCTAATATGATTTACTGGTAGTTGTATTTTAGAATGTGTGTATCTGTTTGTTACCTCACACATGGCCTGACAAAAGAAGGTCTCAGAACGTTGTGTTGTACTTGAGGAAGAACAGGACATTCTGAGAAGTTGTCACATCAGAGACACTTTCCTTTAGAGAACACACTGTAGCTCAAAGAGGTCTCATTTCATTCATGTACATGCTGACCCCATTTTCCTGATTCTCGTATATTTTGTGTATTGTCGTGTTCATGCTATTTATTTCAGAGTTAACTCCGTTGACGTGAAGTACCAGGTGTGGAAACTAGGCGTTGTGTTCACAGACAATGTGAGTTTGCTTCCAGTGGTTTTATTTTTTTTCTCCTTAATTTAATTTTGCCTGCTTGGCTTAGGCCAAAGGAAGATAAAGATGGCACTTCCTTTAATTTATAAAAGCTAATATTACATTAGGACTGAGCATCTTGTGTAAAACATGTTTAATATTTAATGATTAAATCGCCTGTGGTGAGATGTAGTTTGATACAATTGCACATGCTGCGAAGGTGATGGAGGTAATTTCCTGTCATTGAACCTTATCTAAAATACACATTTATCTCTGTTCTTGTGATCTAATATTAGTTGTTTTTGTCTCTTTCTGTTTTTATGCATTAGTCCTTTTTATATTTGACTTGGTACATGACCATGTCAGTTCTGGGTCATTACAACAACTTCTTCTTTGCTGCCCATCTTTTGGACATCGCCATGGGCTTTAAGACACTTCGTACCATCCTGTCCTCTGTCACACATAATGGGAAACAGGTGTGTGTGTGTGTGTTTGAGCCCAAATTCTCTACCCATTTTTTAACAACTGCAGTTAGAGTGTGTACAATGTTTGCATACACTGATATTTCACACAAGGAAGCTTTGTTTTGAAGAATATCTTCTTTTGTCTCTTGTTTTGTTGATTATCAGTTGGTGCTGACTGTGGGTTTGCTGGCAGTTGTGGTGTATCTCTACACCGTCGTAGCCTTTAATTTCTTCAGGAAGTTTTACAAGAAGAGCAAAGACCAGGAAACTGAAGACATGAAGTGCAACGATATGCTTACAGTGAGTTAAATGTGCACATGAACTGACACTTTCATGTTTTCAGATGACTGTACGAACATAATTTCACTGTATCCCTGTACAACGATAATAAAGCTCATGATTCTGATGTCTGTACCCCCATCTCTACCCACCAGGGCTTAGTTTGAGCCGTATCAAATGGTCTTGGTAACTCTCACGCCCAATATTAATAACATTATGAACAAATATGACTGCCTTGAATGAATAAAACCTATATTGGATATGAAATCTGAAAATAATTACAGAAACACAAAATTTAAACATAATGAGCTTCCTAATGTCACATCAGAGCTGTTGCTTTGCGTTTACACTTCTACTCTTAAAAAAATCTCCGCCCATAAAAGTTCAAAGTCATGGGAAATTTTATTAAAAAACACAAAAATATAATTAAAGTTTTGCACTATGCGCAAGTTCCGGCGCTTTTATGAACAATCTGATGTGCGAATCACCGCAGGAGTTATCGGAACTGCACAAAAGTGATGATGATCTTGACTCATAAAGCTATTATGTGCAGTCAGAGTATCTGAAGTGATGTCGGAGCAACCAGGACGTTTCTCTGAATTGAGCAGGAGGATTGAGAGCAACTATTTTCTAAAGCCAGTGACAAAGCGCTAAATATTACCGGTAGGCAGTTTTTTTCTAAGTGTGGCCAAAAACAGAGCTGCACTTTTTGTCCCAGGGAGGGCACCTGCCTGACAAAAGCCCTATGATCATTTGACTGAGGAGCTGCAGATGCTTTATCCACAGTATGGCCTGAGGACACAGGTGCACTCTGACAGCCTGAGATCAAGTCACTCTGTCTGCGCTTCAACATAGTGTCCCTACCTTAGATTCACCAAAATATTGAATAAATATGGAATAAATGACGACAGTCTTAAACGGGCCAGTAAAATCTGATTGTTCTTTTGCAGTAGTCAAATCCTCTACCCGCCTGTCAATCAATTCAGTAGGCACTAGACCTGTCACAATAAACAGTAAATCAATTAATCGTATGATGAACGAAAATTATAAACCCAATTTTCATTTACCGGCTTTATTGTTTCTTTGTGTCTCTCTCTTTCTACTGAAGACACGGCTCAACTCTGGTGCCCTCTCTTTCTCTTTAAAATCTGTTTTAACTATCCAAAATTGCATTTTTGGATAGTTAAAAGCAGCTAAGCTGAGAAGCTAAGCTATGCGCTAAGTTAACAGGCCGACCTCGGGAATAAACCTCCGTCTTGTCGAGCTCCAGAATTCACGATTGAAACCCGTGCCTTCATTTACAAAGTTGTTTTTCTCCCTAAAAAGAAGCTGAGAACTTGTTTACTGATTTTTATTAAAAGCTTTGTGTGAAAAATGCTATGCTCAAGAGCTCAAATCACCGAGCATCCGTCATGTCTCCATGTCAGCGCACGTCACGTCAATGGCACTCCCTCCCATTTTTCTTAGGAGACATGCTACTCAACTATCCATCCTTTGCCCAATAATTCTCAGGTGGGTCATCTGGACTGTTTTTTTTTTAAATAGAAACGTTTCACCCTCCATCCGGAAGGCCTCATCAGTCAGAGGAGTTCCAGCAAACTGTTTCCCCACCAAGCAGTAAACAACTTAAGAGGACCAACTGCTTGGTGGGGAAACAGTTTGCTGGAACTCCTCTGACTGATGAGGCCCTCCAGATGGAGGGCGAAACGTTTCTATACAAAAAAGAAACTGTCCAGATGACCCGACTGAGAATTATTGGATTTGGTACCTGGATTGTTGAGTATGAACTTTGTTATCCATCCTTTGGTTTAAACAGGCGTATACTGCCATCAGGTGGTCAAAAAATGTACTACACTCCAAACAAATTAACATTTCTTCTAAAATTTGACAATTAATTATTGTTAAATTTCAAACAATATTATTGTTTGTTGCAATAATTTCTTAGACAATTAATCGCCCAGAAATTTTTTTTATCATGAAAGGCCTAGTAGGCATGTCAACAACTGACCAATCAGCAACCTCAATTTGCCCTGAAGTGAACCAGAGCTGCAGCGTGTTGCATGATGAACGCTTTGCAGTCAGAGAGAAGTCAATAATAATTTAGTTTACATCTTTTGTTTCATGTTAATCTACTGTAATAAACCTTTGTAAAAGACATCAGAATGCAGGAAATGACATCTACTTTATCCAAAATTCTCTGGGGAGGACCCCCAGACACCACCACCCCAACGCCCCTACCCCCATTGCTATTTGCATTCCATCATCATTTGGTTTAAAAATTAAGCCCTGCTGTACCTCTTTCTCTACCCACCATATTTATCTTTCCACAACACACATACATCATCTCATTTCCCTATACCTCAGACTGAGGAAGGTACAGAATGATACGAGTGATCCCCAATTCTAAAATGAAAGAGACCCTTCATTTATCTTTTATTCATAACATACATTGGCCTCTACTCCTGAGCATGTACAGTTTGTCTTCTTCAGTATCATAGCCTATACCAAGAGCTTTGTTATCTTCATCCCTCATTTGATTTGGGAGGATAATGGTTTTGCTCTGAGGGTTTAGTTTTTTTTGTTGGATGTCTCCCATGCTGGTTTGCCTCCCACTTTGACCAGACCACACCCAGGGTTTTAAGTAGAAGCCTCCTGCTTTTAGTATTTTTTCCACTCCTTGCGTGATCAAATTCACGAAATGGTGGACCAGGGTGCAGCTATCAAGCTCACTGAGGAGATGAAAGAAAGTTGGGAAGGCCCTGTGTGGTATGTGAGTCACCTGGTTGCCCCAAATCCTCACTCAGTGACAACTCCTGTTCGGTTGGTGTGGAACAGTAGCCAAAAATTCAAAGGACTTAGTATGAATGATATCCTTCTAAAAGGACCTGATGTGCTTAATCCCATCAGGGCTGTCCTACTACGATTTAGGCAAGGTGTGTTTGCAGCCTTAGGAGACATCAAAAAGATGTATAATTCAGTCTGGCTGGAGGACCGTGAAATGCATCTACACAGGTTTCTCTGGAGAGATCATCCTGTAAACGACATTGAGGAGTTTGCCATCACCAGAGTAAACATTGGTGACAGACCAGCTGGATGCATTGCACAACTAGCAATGAGAGAAACTGCAAATCTACCAAGCTTTACTCACCTGGAAGAAGAACGCAGAGTCCTAGAAGAGGACACCTATGTGGACGACATCCTCACTTCCCATAACAGCCTTGAAACGCTAAGTTTGATCACGCAAGGAGTGGAAAAAATACTAAAAGCAGGAGGCTTACACTTAAAACCCTGGGTGTGGTCTGGTCAAAGTGGGAGGCAAACGAGCATGGGAGACATCCAACCAAAAAACCTAAACCCTCAGAGCAAAACCATTATCCTCCCAAATCAAATGAGGGATGAAGATAACAAAGCTCTTGGTATAGGCTATGATACTGAAGAAGACAAACTGTACATGCTAACCTCAATAAATTTCTCTAAGAAGAGAAAGAAAATGCGGATGGGTAAGAATCTTATCAAAGATGAGGTAAGGCCTGCAACACCAAATCCACTGAGCAGGAGGGTGTTATTGAGCCAAGTAGCCAGTCTCTATGACCCAATTGGCCTTGTTGCCCCAGTAAAACAAAATGGTTCAATCCTTATAAGAAAGGCATTCCAAGAAACTGCTAGTGGGAGGATGACTCATGAGACCTGGGACAAGCCACTCTCAGCTAGACTCAGAGAGGAAGCCATCAAGCTCTTTGAAGAATATGCCAACCTAAGCCAGATTAAATTCCCCAGAAGTCTGACACCAACTGACTGGAAAGGTCAACCTGTTGCAGTCACCTTCTCAGATGGGAGTGACAAGACTTATGGAGCTGTCATGTACCTCAGATGGAACACAGCACATGGAGCTGAGGTCCGCTTTGTGGAAGCAAAGGCCAAACTAACTCCACTTGACCAAAAAGGAGAAGCTGTAAAAGCTGAAATCTGTGGAGCAGTTTTTGCAGCTCGACTCCGGAAGTACTTTGAACGACAGTCAAGAATGCAAGTGGAGCGCTGGTTTCATTTAGTTGACAGCCAAACAGTACTTGGAGCTATTCAGAGAGAGAGCTACGGATATCAAACATTCTACGCTAACCGTATTGGTGAAATCCAAAAGATTGCACCAGTCAAAGATTGGTGGTGGGTTCCTGGTGAGTTAAACATTGCGGACATCATAACAAGAGGAAGCACAGCTGCAGAGCTGAATGAAGGATCTGTTTGGCAAAATGGTCCAAATTTTCTTAAATCACCAGTGGAGGAGTGGCCCATAAAGTCACCTGGAGAAGTCGCCGCTCAAGCTAGAGACAATGTGAATAAACTCCAAAGAAAAGCTTTCACAGCCGCCATCACAAGAAGCCAGACTAAACAAAACAAAACTCGGCAGCCTCCACAAACAGCCCAGAAAGATCAAGTCAAAGATCCATCTATTGCTGGAGGAAATCAGAGAGCTGGCTGGGTCAACGAACTGGTCACTGTAGAAAGATACAGCACCCTACAAAAGCTTGTTGACATGGCTGCATGGATCTACCGAGCTGTTAAAACTTGGATGGAGAAGTGGAGGAGGAAAAAAAAAGACCTGATAAAGGAATCATCAGAGAGCAAACATAAGAGTGTGCCCAAGCTACCCAGTCTCCAGCACCAACTCTGCAAAAGGACAAAGTAGACTGAAGTTCCCTGCCACCATCTTACACAGGGATGTGAGACGCCTCATTGTCCTCCTTCCCATAGAAGAACAACAACAAAAAGACTCTGGGAAAGTTGTGTGACCTCCTTGGGTTTTCACCAGGAGCTCAAGTGGGAGGTGTTGTGTCAAATGACAGTTTTGACTTTTTAATTGCACCTCATTTGAACTCATTTTTCTTTCAACCTTTATTTTCTGTTAGATTATATAGATCAGACAGAGGGGGAGCTCTAGCCTAAAACTGTGGTGTAGCTGCTGTGATGCTGATTAGTGTCTTAATGCAGGTGTGTGGTTCTTTGTCACAATCAGTGCCAGTGCATGAAGGAAGGTAGACACGCACCGGTGAGTAGCAGTTTCAATAAACCTGTCAGTTTTGAGTCTAGAAGCAAACTTATGGTAAACAACACAGTAGTTTGAGGTGATTTTAGGCATCTTTTGTTGGCTTTGTTGGGCTGGATTTATTGGCTAAAAACAATTGTTTGTAATTATTTATTTGATGTAATTAGGTAAGATACAATTAAGATAAGAAATGACAATAAAGTATTACAGTAACATTTATTAGAACATTTAGAAGAATTATCAAGAAATGGTCAAAAATAATGGTTAAATGCTTTAAAATGGTTACTTCCTTGTTTGTCAGAATATGTGTTTACACAAGTTAAAATATGAATTTTGTATGTATTTATATGGTTTAAGTGATTGAGAACATTGGAAGCTAAGCTGTTGATCTGTTTTTTTTCCTAAGGTTTTCAACCTATTCATCCTATTCATACTATTCATTCTACTGATTCTAACTGATGCTGCTGCTACTGCTGTAGAACCATCTGTGAGAGTAATTAATAAAGTTGATGAAGTGAGTTGAGCCTACGTCTACCTTCTTCCTGGATCTTTCAAGTCAGATCAGCACTGGTTGGAGAAAAGACTTGACAGAGTGTGACCAACAGATTTCTCAGGGTGTGGCAGTTGTTAAGACAGGAGCAGTATCATCATTGGAGGTTGCTGCTGTGCTCCAGGGATGCAGTGAGAGTGGTCCTGTGGTGTACCCGCATGCTCTTCCCCTGCCGCAGTTCTCACAAACTGTTATAACAATACCATAGGTCAACTCTGAGGTGCTCTCACTTGAAGTGTTGCAGGAGAAACAGAGAAATGACCCAGTTCTAAGTAGGGTGATGTTCTTTGTAGAGAGAAAGTGGAGACCTTCCAGAAGGGAACGTGTCAAGGAGTCATCAGAAGTCCTCAAGCTTTTGAAAGGCTGGGAAAAGCTTGTATTGAGAGATGGAGTCCTGCAACGGGTAGCTAAAAACCCTGTCACAAAGAAAAAGTCCTACCTTTTTGTGGTCCCACGCTCACTGCGCCAGAAGGTGTTACAAGGTGTTCACGATGAGGCTGGTCATCAGGGTCAGCAACGGACCCTGTACTTGACGAGACAGAGATTTTATTGGATTGGCCTAGTGCGTGATGTTACTGAGTATGTACAACACTGCAGACGATGTGTTGTCAGCAAGTCGCCAGAGCCAGAAGCCAGAGCTCCTTTGAAAAACATAAGGACCTCTGAACCTCTTGAACTTGTCAGTATTGATTTCTGGACTGCTGAGGATTCTTCAAACAGTTCACTGGATGTGCTAGTAGCTACTGACCACTTCACAAAGATGGCACACGCTTTCTTGTGCCCCAATCAGTCAGCTAAAGCAGTCGCACACCAGCTGTGGAACAATTATTTCAGCATCTATGGGTTTCCCAAGCGACTACATTCCGATCAGGGGGCCACTTTTGAGAGTTTGCTTATTGCAGAGTTACTGAATGTGGCAGGCGTGCAAAAGTCCCACACTACACCTTATCACCCTATGGGTAATGGCTCATGTGAGAGAATGAACCGGACTCTAGGCAACATGATTCGAGCACTGCCACCAAGAGCTAAACATCGTTGGCCTGAGGCCCTGAAATCTCTGACATTTGCCTACAATTGTACCGTGCATGAGACGACAGGATATGCTCCGTTCCTGCTCATGTTTGGAAGGGTGCCACGTCTTCCGGTGGACGTCATCTTTGGTTCGGTGCTCAGTGATCCGGAGGTGGTGGACTATGATCGCTACGTGGAGTCACTACGAAAGGACATGAGAGAAGCTATGGCTGTAGCCCAGTCAACGGCAACTAAACAGCTCCAGCGTCACACTGAGCTATACAACCGGAGAGTACGTGGTGTACTTGTGGAAGTGAACGACAGAGTGCTGCTGGCCAACAAAGGAGGACCTGGAAAAAGGAAGCTTGCTGACCGCTGGGATAGCACGGTGTATGTGGTGATTGGAAAAGATGATGAGAACCACACTTTCAGGATCCAGAATCCCACTACAGGCCAAGTAAAAGTGGTCCACCGCAATCTGATAATGCCAGTAAACTTTCTGCCTCTACCTGAGGACAACCATGATGACCAGGAGGAGGCTGTACTATCTCAAACATCAAGTTCACTTGACCCAAGTGCTGGGAGGTCAGCCATCAGTGATGCTATTTCTGACTCAGCAGAGTTTAGAACAAGAGCGTGGGTATCTGACCTACCTTTGGGAGCAGGCAGTGAGACAGATGTGGAGGATGCTGAGCAGGTGGAGGGCACCGTGCTGGAAGGAGCCACAGGACCTGCGTTGACGGACAGCAGTTCAGCAGACTCTGGTTGCTCAGCAGTCCTGACGGCTTGCCCAGAGACATTTCCGGCTCCTGTTACTGACACTCTCACTGACATACCTGCTACAGTAACTACTACAGTGACAGTAGTTGATGGTGCGACTGACCGTAGATCTAGAGCTGGACGGTTGTTGAGACCAGTGACCAGATTTATTGAAATGATGCACCAAAGAACAGCATTAGTCTGATAAGTTCTTGTATATGAAAAAAAAACTACAGTTTAATTTGTTTCAACTTTGACCTAGAGGTGTTGTAACAATTTTCATATTTCATGTTTGTTTTGCTATTTGGGAGGTGAGTTTGCAGTTACACATTAACAAAATATGTAAATGGGCATATTTTTTTCCCCTTATGTATGTAGATGGGGTTTGGCCAACCTTTTCTCATACTGATCCTCTCAGGATAGTCTAGTGACTGGGTGTTTGTAACTGTGAATTTGATGTGATTGTACCTCACAAGCGATTTTGGAAACGGTGGTTGTATATTGGTTTCCTGTGCAATTGAATAGTGGTCTTATTCCATTTATGTATATGTGCCTGTACTGTTTTTTTTTTTTTTCTCTTACTTGCTTTCATTTGGTTGTTTTGTTTTGGTTGTTGTAATGGGGCAAGTGGAATTCAGCAGGAGGGAGTGTAACATAGTTAATATTGAATATAATTCCACTTGTCATTACTTCCAAGTTTAGGTTCATGTGTAATGGGTGAAACAGCGCCCCCTCTGGCTGATTGGCGGTTATAAATATTGTGAACACAGACATCTCATTGCCAGTTCATACGAGATGGGCATGAGGTAGGTCCACTGAGTTAAACGCTCCAGTAAAATATTATGTTAGCTTGATGCTGACATGAAATGATTTTCCTCATAAGGTGCTGTACCCGCTGTGATGAACCTGATTTATGATCAGTCCATATTCTGTTCTGTACAGGTACACATTATTTTATTTATTTGTATTTCTGTTTAATATTAATGTTGTAAATACGGCAGTTGGCCAGTTCATACGAGATGGGCATGAGGTGCTGTACCCGCTGTGATGAACCTGATTTATGATCAGTCCATATTCTGTTCTGTACAGATAAACAACGTTTCACCTCATCCTGTCTCCTGGTCCTTAATAACACAACGCAGACCTGAATTATTCTGAACGAATTCACCATTTGATGAGGTTACATATATATATATATATATATATATATATATATATATAT
>JBBPBX010063325.1:0-20564 GCA_038048925.1 Garcialebias charrua | reverse complement strand
GGCACAAGGTGGTGACGCACAAGTGATGATGGAGAGGAGCTGCAGGAGGATGGTGAGGAGAGAGCAGAGGACACAGGTCTGCCCATGACGTCAGGTGCCAACAGGTTTTGTCTGTTGAAAGAGACACAAACATGAACATGTGAAGTTAAAGCAGGGTCATGACCTGCAATAAAAACAGAAAACACAGACAGAAAACAAGTTCAACTCACTGTTAGGCACAAGGTGGTGACGCACAAGTGATGATGGAGAGGAGCTGCAGGAGGATGGTGAGGAGAGAGCAGAGGACACAGGTCTGCCCATGACATCAGGTGCCAACAGGTTTTGTCTGTTGAAAGAGACACAAACATGAACATGTGAAGTTAAAGCAGGGTCATGACCTGCAATAAAAACAGAAAACACAGACAGAAAACAAGTTCAACTCACTGTTAGGCACAAGGTGGTGACGCACAAGTGATGATGGAGAGGAGCTGCAGGAGGATGGTGAGGAGAGAGCAGAGGACACAGGTCTGCCCATGACGTCAGGTGCCAACAGGTTTTGTCTGTTGAAAGAGACACAAACATGAACATGTGAAGTTAAAGCAGGGTCATGACCTGCAATAAAAACAGAAAACAGACAGAAAACAAGTTCAACTCACTGTTAGGCACAAGGTGGTGATGTACAGGTAGGGGTGTAACGAGATCTCGTTGTACGAGATCTCGCGATATTAAACTCCCGCGATATCTCTCGTTGAGAGGTAACGTTGTCTCGAGAGATGCTAATGCTAGCAGAGCCCCTAGCAAGTCAGCGTCACGGACAGCATGGCTTCGCCGGATGAAGTTGCTATAGAAGACGCCCCAACTACTGATGGAGGGTGCCGCAGACGCCTCTACATTGATGGAGGGTCCCGACGCTGCCCCGAATGTAAAGACACGCGTGTAAACACCGGTGTGACCGGTGTTGCCAGATAGAGTCCCACCCACCCAAAGCAATCTCTACCCGCAAAAGTAAGAAGGAAAATCGCGGTGAACCGCCCAATCTGGCAACACTGGTGAGTGAGTTAGTTTAAGTTTACGTGCATAAGTTTTATGCACGTTTTGATGATCCAAACAGACCAGCTAGCACCAGACTCACCTCATCACCAGATGAAGAGCATCTCAGAGTGACCGCAGCAGAAGTGAGAGGCAGTCTCAGGAAGATTAATCCTCATAAAGCAACCGGACCAGACAACATCCCAGGGAAAGTTCTGAAGGAATGTGCGGACCAGCTCTGTGAGGTGCTGGCTGACATCTTCACCACCTCACTTGCACTGGAGTCAGTTCCCACCTGCCTGAAGACCGCCACCATCATCCCAGTCCCAAAGAGCTCCACAGTGACTGGTCTGAATGACTATAGACCAGTGGCCCTCACCCCGATAGTCGCTAAATGTTTTGAGAAACTGGTCATGTCCCACATCAAGAAAACTGTCAACATCAACGAGGACCCTCATCAATACGCATACCGTGAGAACCGATAAACAGAGGACGCCATTTCTTCCGTGGCCCACACTGCTCTCACCCACCTGGATCAGAAGGACTCATACGTGCGTCTGCTCTTTGTGGACTTCACATCTGCCTTCAACACCATGATCCCCCAAACTCTGATAGACAAACTATCTACACTTGGACTAAGCCCCTCTATTTGTAACTGGGTACTAGACTTCTTAACAGACAGACCACAGTCCGTGAAGATCCACAACTTCTCCTCCTCCACCATAACCCTCAGCACTGGCTCTCCTCAAGGATGTGTGCTGAGCCCCCTTCTGTTCACTCTGCTCACATATGATTGTACAGCCACACTTCCAGGCTGTCATATTGTTAAGTTTGCAGATGATACAGCGGTGGTGGGATGCATCACAAACAATGATGAGTCCAGCTACAGACAGGAGGTGGAACACCTGGAGAGCTGGTGCAAAGAGAATAATCTTCACATGAATGTGAAGAAGACAAAGGAGATGATTGTGGACTTCAGAAGGAACAAACACACCCACGCCCCACTGAAAATAGGTGGGTCTGCAGTGGAAGTGGTCTCCAGCTACAAATACTTGGGTGTACACATGAATGATAACCTCAGCTGGAGCAACAACACCACCAGCCTGATCAAGAAAGGTCATCAGAGACTCTACTTCCTCAGACGGCTGAGACGTGCTGGTCTGAGCAGCCCAGTTCTCACCTCGTTCTACAGGTGTGCAGTGGAGAGCGTCCTGTGCTCCAGCATCAATGTGTGGCATGGAGGCTGCACAGTTGCAGAGAGGAAAGCTCTACAGAGAGTGGTGAAGGCTGCACAGAAGTCTGTTGGAGTCAGTCTCCCCACCATCACAGACATTTACACCTCCAGATGCAGGAAAAGAGCCACCTGCATCATGAAAGACCTCACTCACCCAGCACACTCACTCTTTGCCCCACTCCCCTCAGGACGGAGGTTGAGGAGCATCAAATGTAGAACCACTAGACTGAGGAACAGCTTCTACCCTGAGGCTGTTAGACTCATGAATAAATAAAAATAAAATAAAAAATAAACACTGCAAAATATCACATTGTGCTGATGCTGATCTGTTTTCTTGTTGCTGTGTTCATCTGTGACCATCTGCTCATACAAACTCATGTTCGTGCTGCTGTTTATTTCCACTATACTAGGCTTAGTGTATTACTAGTTGATGTTTTTCTTAGTTAATTCTAGATGTTATTACTGTTTTTCTCTTACATTTGTTGTTGGATGTAACTGGGACCCCGTGTACATAATCTCGTTTTCATCACATGTACCACATGCGGTGCAAATGACAATAAAGACTCTCTGACTCTGACGGCTGCAGAGTCAGTTTTGGAAAGTCCTGCGTGAATATCTATTTTTTTAAACAAAGTTGAACGTTCTAAGGTCTAAGGAGATTCAATCAGTAAAATGAAGACATCAGTTGGGTTTGTAATACATGTTAAAACAGAATAAAAGCCTTTTTGCGGCATAAAACCGATCTTTGAAGTTTTCTTGAACTAATGTTAAAATCTCGTCTCGTTCTCGCAAGATCTGTGATTTTCTCGTCTCGTCTCGTGAGTTTTGTGTATCGTTACACCTAGGGATGTCCCGATCAGGTTTTTCTGGCCCCGAGTCAGAGTCCTTTAATTTTAGGAATTGGCCGATACAGAGTCCCGATCCGATACTTCTAAAATACATTTTTAAAATTAAGGGGAAAAAAAAGAAACAGATCCAGATGTCCCTTAATTTTTATTTTATTTACCTTAACATTTAACAGAGTACTTCTGTGAGGTAGATTGAACAATCAAGTAATAAGATTTAAAATAAAATTCTTCACATTGAAGTTTAGTGCAACAGTATAAATGTCTAATTTAAAATAAGCAGCTCAACTTAAAATACCAGAACATGACCACAACCTGACCAGAACCTGGCCAGAACCTGAGCAGAACCAGAACCTGAGCAGAACCAGAACCTGAGCAGAACCAGAGCAGAACCAGAACCTGAGCAGAACCAGAACCTGAGCAGGCATGTAAACAAATAAGAAACTTAAAGTGTCAGTTTTATAAAATAAGGCTAGTAACATGCTTTTCTGAACAGCACTCCTTAACTCTCCTCCTGTGGCTTCACAGAAGGAAGTGTATGTTTTTCTTTATGAGATAAATATAAATTATAAAGCCTCTTGCAGCGTGAGCTGGGCTGGGTTGTCTGGTTAAACTCTGTGCATTGTGTCAGGTGTTTGTTTCTGATGTGCCTAATCAGGTTTGTTGTGTTAAATGCAGCCTTTTCCTTACCTCCTTATGAAATACGAACTTTCCATTTGTCATCCACTTTAAAATATCTCCACACGACAGACATCGCTGCCTCCACTTCAAGTTAATGCCGCGTTCCGCTTCTTTTTTACGACAGTCACCGCTTTACGGCAGGCACTGCTTTACGGCAGGCACTGCTGCAAAACTATTGTGCATGTTTTGTTCCGAGACAATTTGACTCTGTAACTCAACATACAGTTAATATAATATTCCCGTTTGTGTTTAGAATAAATATACACATATATATCCGATCCCTGATCGGTGTGTAACGCCCGAGTCGAGTCGAGTCTGAAATCACGTGATCGGGACCGATTTCCGGATCACGTGATCGGCTCGGGACATCCCTAGTTACACCCCTATGTACAGGTGATTGATGAAGAAGAGCTGCAGGAGGTAGTAGGATGCAGTGGCGGTTCTACACACGGGCCCGCGCGGGCCCATGCCCTTGTATGATGGACCCTGGCCCGCCCTGTGGCCCGTGCTCCGAGCAGAAGCGGAACCAATGCTCATGGCACATACCGATACCCATAGATATCATAACGTCTATGCCGATACCAGCCTTGTTTACGTATCGATCCAACCCATGATGCACGTTGGCTTCAAACTATGGGATGGATTTCCTGAACGGAGGCGTGTCTCATGAACCCAGAGTAACAAGACCCGCCTCACATTCAGGAAATCCAGTTCATAGTTTGCAGGCAGCTACAAGCGTGAGGGGCTGACTGAGTACTCTGTTGGGTTTGTTTTGGCATCGTTTTGAAAGAGCGGGTCGTTTGTTTATGGATTGTTTACATGGAGCTGGTCACGTTATGGATTGTTTACATGGAGCTGGTCACGTTATGGATTGTTTACATGGAGCTGGTCACGTTATGGATTGTTTACATGGAGCTGGACGCTTCTGTCGCAAGATCGGACAACACTGGTGAGTCACGTAGCATCTTAGCTAGCAGCTAGCCGACTTTTCATCGTAACATGTGCGTTGTGTGGAAATATTTTACCCTCAACACCGCAAGACAACAACGTTCAATGTCTGCAGAGCCATAGCGCCATATTAAACCGCGGTCAAGTTAGTTTTACGCCGGACATTTGAGCTCTGGGCTTCAGCGGTGTGTTTTTCTTTTTCATGCCGGGAATGGCGCCTTGTTTCCGGGCAGCTGCTGTCAGCTTCCCCCTGGAGCTCTGGAGCTCCGTAGCTGCGCATCATATGCTGCGCAGCTACAATATAAAGCCATGTAAACACTAAAAACAGGAACATGTCTGTGTTGGTTTATGCCATGAACTTAGCAGATGTAAAGCCATTTAATATTTAATTTAATTTATTTATTCATTCATTTAAAAGAGACAAAATAAAACAAATTCATCAAAAATAAAACATTGAATGAAAAGAGTGCAGAAAGAAGAAAAAAATCTTATATCACCCCATTATTTAAAAGAATATATAAAATAACTTTAAACAAACAATCACTTAACTCCATATCTGTAAAATTAACTGAATTATAACCATTTTTGAGTTGGCTTATTTCAATTGCCTGCTGCAGCAATCTTCAATTCAACTGTACTCAAAAGTTAATCAGCAGTAAAGAAACATCCGTTTATTATTTCTTGAAAGATGTTTCAAAATCTGTCCAGAGGGTCATGAGATATTTTGCTAACAGACCAACAGCATTGATTCTAAATAAATAACGCTATAATTTTAAAGAAAGATCTTATGCATTCTAAAAGTCCTTTGCTTATGCTTTGGGAATGAGTCTCAGCTACTACCACACCAAATTTTATCTCAATTTTTTGTCAAATTGACTGAGTTGTAGTCAATTTTGAGTTGTTCAGTTAGCTGTGGCAGCCATTTTGAATTGGATGTACTTTAAAAGTCAACCAGTCGTAGAGAGCCATTCAGTGATTATTTCTTGAAAGTTTAATCAAAATCTGTTCAGTTGTTCATAAGATATTTTGCTAACAGACAGATGCAGAATACAAACATAATTTGATAATTTCTGGCAAACCGATCAACAAATGAGTCACTCATTTGTTGATCGGTTTGCCAGAAATCATGATGCCAGAAATCATGAAATTCTGCGATTTTGTATTCATCAAAATCACAGAATACAGTTGCTGTGATAGTAGGGCAGCCAATGCTGTTACCTGTATATAATTTTGGACTGAGAAACTGAACCAAGACTTCACCTAACAGTTATTTTCATTATCATTTTATTTGCTTATTAATATATTTTATTCAGTCAATACAAATACTGTGTAAAATGTTTTATATTTTTCTCATTTGATTTTTTAAACTATTTTCTTTGGTTACAATGGTTAATAAAAAAAATAAGAGTCAAGTAAGATTTCGAATCTGTCTTTTTCTCCGAGATGAACGTGCCCCTCTGACAAAACCTCTGGCCCCAGCTTGGCCCCGCCAGTACAACTGGTCTAGAACCGCCACTGGTAGGATGGTGAGGAGAGAGCAGAGTTTTGTCCTACATTATATACACTCACCAAGTATCAAGCTTTGTGTTGGCCAAAGGCTTTGACTCCACATCTTTATGAGCCCCCGATTGCCTCCCAGTCAAACTTCAATTGGCCAATAACTCTCTCCCGTAGATCTCCAACCAGCAAGGCTGAGCTGGTAGTCCGTAGAGACTTCACCTTTCGCCTTGGGACTTCTACATCCGGCACAACAGGCACCTGCAAAACACATGGATCTTGTTAACCAAATAATGATTAAACATCACCACAGACCACTTTAAGTTTGTGAGAGGACAATTTTCTGACCGGTAGTTTTCTGGCCATTGTAAAGCTGAAAATGTCTAATGATTTGTTGATATTTTTACATTTTAAGACTAAAAAAGACCAGATTATCATAAAGAAGGAAAAATAATGTGATCTTTCCCAATTAAAAAATAAAATAATGAACTATGCAGGTCTAGGTAAATTATTTTAATTGTGGAAAAATTAAATATCCTACTTTGAATAAATAAAGTTAACTTATGTTTTACTCCTTCTATTAGTTCTAGTATTCACACATTTGCAAAGGAAAAGACAGGAAAAACTGCTAAAACTAGCCCTTTTTGTTGTTATAAGAACAAATAAAATTCAGTTTAAAGTTATTTTTGATCAAAGCTTGGAAGAGCCACTGCTGAGGGACCAAAGAGCCACATGTGGCTCCAGAGCCGCAGGTTTCAGACCCCTGCAAAGTCCAGAACCCCTTACATTTTAAGACAGGTTTACAAGAAATCTAAAATAACTACCTATCAGCCACTTTCAAACTGTTAGTAAAATATCTCATGTACTGTACCAGTAAATCTTTAATGAAACTGTCAGAAAGTAATTGACTCTCAAGACCTCTCAAGACTGTGTGAATGAGAGGTCTTCCTTCAGCCTCTTGTTTAAGCAGCTACAAAAACAGTATGTTGCTGAAATACGTATTTAAAGTAAATTAGTATTTCAGCCTGGCTGCGGTTATTGTTCTGCTGGCTATGGCATGTGTGTTAATGCGACGCAACATCGAGAGGATGCGGGGCCTTGTCTCTTTGAAAAACCATCCAGGAACTAAGCCAAAAAAATAAAAAATAACTCGTAGCATACATTATATGGCTTATTTAAACGCTAGAATAACCTAACCTGCAGTGTTTTACTTGCCTCAAATTATCTGCCTCAGCAGCATAAACACCCGTTTTAGCTCGTTGTTAGCTTAGCTTTTAGCAACAGCAGGTTTTGTTCATTCAAGTGGCTAAAACAGCTAGCAAATAAAGAAAACAGAACAGATTACCTTCTTCAACTTCCAACTGAATGTCCAGTCGTCGTCCAGAGTCAGACCAGTCGACGTCTAATAAAAAGCAAGTTTTACGAGCGCTGAGTCCACAACAACAGCTTCTTGTCCCAGCAGCAGATGAACAGGATGTAGCTACATTTGAACGAAGCGCGCGAAGCGTTGATTGGTTGGATATGATGACATGCTACTTCCCTCGATAAACAAGAGTGGCGTTGATTGGTTAGGACAAAGTTCACATGCAACCTGATAAGCAAGAGTGGCGTTGATTGGTTGGAACGTACAAAAAAAAAAGGGCAGAAAGCAGTACTTCACGTTTCACGTACGCCTGGAGTAACGCAGAATAAAATTGAATAATGATAATAATAATGATGATAATAATAATACCCTGATGCATGCTCAATAATAATAATAACAATATACTATATATATATATATATATATATATATATATATATATATATATATATATATATATATATATATATATATATATATATATATATATATACACAATATAAAAAAACAGCTCGAGCTGTTTCAAAAAACTGACAAAACGTTTAAAACAGAAAAATAAACCAGTGTGAAAATACTTTGTGTAGAAACTGGCAGATGGCAAAGGGAACGTTTGTTGAACGTTCTAAGAACGTTAGGTTAGAACGTTATATCTAGGTTTGTTCAAACGTTAGTCAAAACCTTCAAAGAACGTTCTAAGAACGTTAGGTTAGAACGTTATATCTAGGTTTGTTCAAACGTTAGTAAAAACCTTCAAAGAACGTTCTAAGAACGTTGTGATCTAACAGAACCATGTAAGAACCATACCAGAACGTTAGTTAACGTTCTCTGTTACTTGGGCCCTCGCTCCACCCGAGCGCCCCCCTCACTCCACCCGAACGGTAAGGCAGAACCTGCTGTTTCTTGTTCAACCCCCTGAACTAACTTCTGCTTCCCAAACTGAAGACAAATCGCTCAAATCTAAACATAAATTGCTAAATTCATCGGTTTCTATATTGTGCGCTATTGTTATGTAAAAGGGGCGTTCTAGGAGACATTCCTGCGCTGACGTCACAAAATTAGCAAGCGGAAGTACCCGGATGTCCCGTGAAGAAACACAGCGCAAATTTTAAACCAACTTTTTAAACAAATTTTCATTAAATTATCATTTTGTTTGCAACAACGAAGATAGTTGAATGATAAATGATATATATGTTGTAACAATTTATGCAAAGTTCAAAAATCATGTCAGCCAACCTTTAAGGTCTTTGTTAGTCTAATTCACAGATGAGGCTCCTCTGTTCCCATCATGTGTGAAAATCGTCTGGAAATCAGTCCTAAAGCTGCATTATACGTTTTTAAAAGTTGGAATCTGAGACCTCCTCCTCTGTTAAGAGAAGGTTTTTCTCTCTTTTTACATAAACAGCTTCCTTCACCCCCTCTCAAACCATCTGTGCTCTCGGTCCAAAATGTGCACATTCTGGTCCTCAAATGAGTGACCCTTGTCTGTGAGGTGGAGGTGAACAGCTGAGTTTTGTCCAGAGGAGGTTGATCTCCTGTGTTGGGACATGCGTCTGTGAAGAGGCTGTTTAGTTTCCCCAATGTAGAGGTCTGGACAGTCCTCGCTGCACTGGACCACATACACTATACCACTCTGTCTGTGTGTGGGTCTTTTGTCCTTAGGGTGGACCAGTCTCTGTCTGAAAGTCCTGCTGGGTTTGAATACCTTTCAATATCCAGAAAAGCAGTTTTGCACCATAAAAAAAAACTGTTTAAAACCATTGTGCTAAACCTGAAAATGCTTTCTTTCAGAGAAAAAGTCCCATGCAGGTATCAAAAATGGCTCTAGAGATGAGCTTGAAGAGCTGTACTGCCAAAAGAATTGTTGCACAAACTTTTCACACATGTTCAGAATTAAAGCAACAAGGTTGAAAACCTTTGAGACCTACGTGAAGAATTTGAGAACCTCTGCAAACACTGCGAAACATTCTGAAGACTCCCTTAAAATGTTCCCAACAAGTCATCATCAGTCGCTGCTCACAGAGATTGTGCTTCACATGACGTCACCTCTTCTGTGAACAACTTCTACATTTGTCACTTATCATTGTTTTTAATTAATCTTAAACTTTACCACTTAAACTTTCATGCTGGTAAAATTTATTATGTTCAAATATTTTAGTTAGTTGGGCAAAATTACTTTGTTTGATGATGTCATCAAGTATTGAAAGGATCTCTCCCAAACCAACAACTTTATATAGTTTATCGCACACTCCTTTTCAAGAAATCATGACCAGAAGTTCAACTGGACTCATTTTGTCCCATGTTTGCGATGTGTGTGGCTCCATGGCTCAATTGGTAGAGCAGCCGCTTCTCAGCGAGAAGGTCGCTGGATCAAATCCCAGCTGGGGACCTTCTTAGGCGGAGTTTGCATGTTCTCTCTGTGCTACAAGTGTTTTCTCCAGGTTCTCCAGTTTCTTCTCACAGACCAAGAACATGCATGTTAGATAAGTGATTCTAAATTGTCCTTAGAGTAAGTTCTGTGGTTGTTTGTCTCTGTGTCCTTTAGATGGACTGGAGACCAGTCCAGTGTGTCCTTGTGATGGACTGAAGACCTCTCCTGGTGTCCCCCACCCCTCTAGTGATTGCTGGATATGGGCACCAGTGACCCCCACAAACCCACAATGGAAGAAGCAGGTAAAGATGATGGATGTTTGATGTTTTTTCTTATAAACCTCAGATGGTAGATTGTCTTGGAGTTTCAGAACACAACTTGTCAGTTGTCCTCCTAAACATTTACATCTGCTTTCAGAAACACGGACAAGCTCAGTATACTGGTGAACAAACACAAACATACCAACCCCCGTGTCCTTGTCCATTCCACATGTTCTGCAAGCTGAAGTGGCTCAGGGGAACTTGATTTCTCACTCGAGTGGTTGGACAGTTGTCCTTTGGGTTAATGGCTCACCAAAGACCTGAATCAAATCCAGATGAAAGCAACCTTAAGGCCCCTCATTTTTCTCCATTAATCCTCCTTGTTTTCCTTAACGTGATCTTTTCACCCTGTTTTTAACTACCTGTCTGTTTGGTAGAAAGGGGCTCATCCAGGGTCCAGGGGACCAATCCCTGTCCTCTGCACTCAAAGCAGTCCCAGGAGCTCCAAATCAGGCCCCCAGGTTTAATGGCTTTTGTAATGGCAAATTATAAGCCACTACAAGGGTAAGATTAATTGAGGGGTGGTCTCAGGCCATTTCTTAGTTCAGGCTACAGTGTAACTCGAGACATTAGCTACACAGTTAAAAAAAAATGTGGACGGCTGCTGACCAAAGGCATCACATAATCATGAACTCTTGTAACACGACGTTTTAGAAAGAGCTTTATTTTGCTTGCCTGGAGGGCCCATCTGATGTAAAAATAAATAAATAAAAAAACATTATCATTTGTAAAATCTACCCGTTGTTTTGTCAGATTTCCAGCGCTGCCGTCATTCCTTTGCTAATGGACTTGCACTGAGTCCCTCACTTCACTCCCAGGATATGCAGTTACATTGTTGAGTTATCCTGGAAAGCACAAAACTAAGGATCCAAATCAACTCTGTAACAGTAAGAGAAGTGATTCAATATGCAATATATGTTGGAGACAAAGGAAAAACAAGCACAGTCTCAATTTGTCAAAAAACAACTACAGTACAGCAGGTCCCAAGACTGTTCTCATTAGTCTCTGTGGGACATGAAACGCAGGCTGCGTTTGGAGTAAAACAACAAGAACAAGAGAAAAGCATTTAAGTAGATAATGATTCCCAACACTCAGAGCAATCCAAATGCTGTTATTTCCCTTCTTTTTTCTCCCTTCAATGTTTTACTTGGACGGTGAATGTGTAAAAATCCTGTAATGGCAACAAAATAAGTTCATGATTATCTTTGGAAACACTCTAATCAGACCTTGTCAAGATACTCATCCGGTTACTTGCATTTGATAAATGAAGTGCTTTCCCTGTGTTTTGATCCGTCTTTTAGCTGAGATTTCAAACTACTAAGTGACTCACGGGAGATAGGTTTCTTGTACACAATGCTGAAAACATAAATGCCCTTAAGAGAAAAGCATCTTTGCTTGACAGTCACAATAACGGTAACATTTTGATCTTTCCACATGTTTATGAATGTGACATCATGGCGAGCAGGGTGCAAAACACATCAAGAACAAAAAGAGCCACAATGCATCACCTCGTGCTTTTGAGTCAGTCTGCACGGATCAGCGTTTCCTCTTTCATGAAAACTGTCCGTGTTTGCTCCAAACACCATTTGACCTCTTTCAAGAATGCAATGCCGCAGACAGAAGAAGCTAAAAGAAAAAAAAGTAAAGAAAAACACGCACAGAAAGCTTTGCAAACGAAATGGGAGGCCCAAGCGCCTCGCTCATATCTCATCTCTATTAACGGGTTTACGAGTGACCCCAGGGATTCTCGTAAAAGTTTACGTGGAGGTTTCAGTTGGAGTTCTTTTTAAAAGAACGAGAGAAATTGGTTGGTTTATGGTTAGCCTTCAGAATTTTATGGCATGTTTTACTTAAGTTCCCATTTTTACAGATCCTGGTTTCAATTAGTGGAGAAACAGTGGAGGGATCTAAAAATGAGCTTCTCTTTATTCAGAGTAAAATAAAATACTGAAAGAAATATATTTATATATACATATAGAAGAGGTGCTTAATTGACTGTAGATCTCCGAGGACACATTCAGGTCAAACCCAGAGGCATGGGGATAGGATTTTAAGATCTACTTAATGGTTGTGGCCACTGCAGCCACAATGTAGAACTGCAACTGGGGAGCAAACTGAGAAAAGTGATCTCTTCAAATCAAAACTCCAGTTTAAGTAGCCACCATCAGTGAAAGTCTCAGTCCAGTCAGTGAACAGAAGCAGAGGCACTCCAAGATTGTTTTAGACCTAATTTTACACTTTAACATGTTTACTGTTCAGTTCAGCTCTTTAAAAAAAAGTTATCTGGAGGAAGTGGGGTCCATCAGGACAAACATATCATGGCTGATGAAAAAACGTCAATAAAAGTAAATGTGTGAATGATCACAAGTGCTGTCAAAAGGTCACCTGTGTGAAATCAACACATTAAAAATATTACCATTTACCTAAATACCACACCACTTTATTTATAAAGCACATGGAACAGCAACAAGACCAACCAAGTGCTGGACAATGAAACAAAACAAGCAAAGGACACAGGATAAAATACATACATCCAAATAGGTAAAGATAAAATCCAAATGACTAAAATTATAAAATACAAAGACGTTAAAATCAACTCACACAGTGTCAAAAACCAGGGAATAAAAGTGTTTTTTAAACGAGACTTAAAAACAGTGAGAGGGGGAGCCTGCCTGCCATGCAGTGGTAACTCATTCCACAGTCTTGGACCTGCAACAGAGAAGGTCCTGTCACCTCTGAGCTTAAAACGAGGGCCTGGAACCAGGAAAAGCATCTGAGCGCTGTGGGACATATGGCTGCAGCAGATCAATGAGATAAGATGGGGAAGAACTGTTCAGAGATTTAAAAACATACAGAAGGATTTAAAAATGAATTAAAAAGTGAACCAGGAGCCAGTGAAGGGAGGCCAGAACTGGAGTAACGTGCTCTCTTTTGCCTGTACAGGTTAAAAACCAGGCTGCAGCATTTTGGACCAGTTGTAAATGTGCAGTGGAGGTCTGACTGATTCAATTAAAAAAATGAGTGCAAACAACAACAACAAAAAAGATCACGCAGTGGAGTATTGGATGATATTGGTGTCTGCAGTCTGCCATCCATCCATTATTTTTAACCTGCTTTGTCCTTTTCGAGTCACAGGGGTCACTGGTGCTCATATCCAGTAGTCACTGTGTGCGAGGCAGGGGACACCCTGGACAGGTCTCCAGTCCATCACAGGGACAAACAAACCTAGGGACAATTTAGAGTTACCAGTCAGACCAACATGCATGTTTTGGGCCTGTGGGAGGAAACTGGAGAACCTGGACAAAACTCACGCATGCACGGAGAGAACATGCAAGCTCCACCCAGAAAGACCCCCAGCCAGAATTTGAACCAGCAACCTTCTGGCTGAGAGGCAACAGCTCTAGTAACTGAGCCACCATGCCATGTATGCAGTCTGCGATAATAATAATTAAAAAAAAAGCCTGTGGGCTCATTCATGCCTCCCTCAGTGAAGCAGAGGTATCACCTGCTTAACTTTATGCATTTCATTGCAATTTGATATATATTGCTATGGAAAAACACACGTGAAATGCTCTATGAGAATAGTTTATAAAACACAAGTGTCTCCTTCATCTGCCTCTGCCTTAGCAAAGCCCGTTTTACTGAACACGTTTCTAGACGTGTCAGTGGATGTGAGCTTTTCAGACAATAGACCTGGCCCCGTGTCTTTTTGTTAACAAAACATGCTGGTCCTCCAGTATACAGCATTTTGCTCAGTAAGGTTCTCATCATTCATAATCTCCTCAGCCTCCTCCTGTTTGACTCCTCATGCATACAGTATATGACAAATGTTGTAAAGTCAAACATGTATTAAAGTCAAATCGTTTATAAGAGGTTGTCAAAGTGACCACACGGCTGGAAAAATGATCTAGACCTGCATGTAAACCATAACAGCTGAAATACAAATGCACATGCATCTTCCTGTGTGCCTTTGTGCCATGCTTTAGGAAGGAACTATAACCATAAGCCAGCGTTTGTTTCCTGCCTGCACGAGCTTCAATGGGCGAGCGGGCCTGCAGCGGATGTGTTCCCTCAAGAATGACGCTTACAATAGGTGCTTAGTTTTGTCTGAAGGTTATGAAGCAGGCCTCACTCTTTTAATTTCAAGAGCTGCATGAAGCTGTGTAAGAACAACCAAGAAATGCATCTGCTTAAAAAAATAGCTAAAATGCACAGTTACGTCCACAGACATTATTTATTTCTAACGTTTGGTTCACATTATGAATCCCTTTAGCACTGCTCCAGGATGTTAGTCCCTTGTTGCTGGTCTGCAGGTCACTACACATTCAAAATTGTTTCTTGGTGTTGGGGGTTCCCAGTAGTCTTGTCTATCTCAATCCAGATGGGAGGCAACCGCTCTGGCTCAGCCATGAGCCGGCGGACCGATTCCAAGAACCGCCTGGCCTCAGGACTTACTGCTGCGTTCAAACTGGAACCCAGAGAGAAATGCACTTCAGGCGGCGTGGCCAAACAGAGAGGACAGCTGGCGGCTAGCAAAGTCTGTTCCTCCGTCCAAGGGCTAGTTGACTACAAGCTCCTTAAAAGTGTAAAATGAAAATACTCCGAGAAATACAGTAGTTTAATAATGTTTTATCATTTCTTATCTAGCAGAGCAGTACTCCATCCTGCATATTAGATTAATATTAATCAATGGACAAAACTCACGCATATTAGATTAATATTAATCAATGTATACATTTAAGAAAAAGGTCAAAAAGGACTTGCTCAAAAACTATATATGATGTAACTTAGTGTGTTTGTGTATTACACTTATGTTGTACTTATGATGTAGCTTAGTGCGTTTGTGTATTACAGTTAGAAAAATTAAGTAGAATTATTCATTTTGTGATGTAGTTTGTGTATTACAGTTAGAAAAATTAAGTAGAATTATTCATTTTGTGATGTAGTTTGTGTATTACAGTTAGAAAAATTAAGTAGAATTATTCATTTTGTGATGTAGTTTGTGTATTACAGTTAGAAAAATTAAGTAGAATTATTCATTTTGTGATGTAGTTTGTGTATTACAGTTAGAAAATTAAGTAGAATTATTCATTTTGTGATGTAGTTTGTGTATTACAGTTAGAAAAATTAAGTAGAATTATTCATTTTGTGATGTAGTTTGTGTATTACAGTTAGAAAAATTAAGTAGAATTATTCATTTTGTGATGTAGTTTGTGTATTACAGTTAGAAAAATTAAGTAGAATTATTCATTTTGTGATGTAGTTTGTGTATTACAGTTAGAAAAATTAAGTAGAATTATTCATTTTGTGATGTAGTTTGTGTATTACAGTTAGAAAAATTAAGTAGAATTATTCATTTTGTGATGTAGTTTGTGTATTACAGTTAGAAAATTAAGTAGAATTATTCATTTTGTGATGTAGTTTGTGTATTACAGTTAGAAAAATTAAGTAGAATTATTCATTTTGTGATGTAGTTTGTGTATTACAGTTAGAAAAATTAAGTAGAATTATTCATTTTGTGATGTAGTTTGTGTATTACAGTTAGAAAAATTAAGTAGAATTATTCATTTTGTGATGTAGTTTGAAGGTTATCATTGGTTGAACAAACTGTGAAATAAGGGGCAGATATAATAAGATTTCATCTTCTTTCTGCTCCTTTCATTTTATCCTACTTGTATTCTTGTATCTGATGAAACTGTCTTGTATTGTTCTTTTAAAATGAATGAATAAACATCAAATCAAATCAAATCAAATATTTAAGATCCTGCTTGACACCTACAGACCCCTTTGTTTTCATAACTCTCTCATCTCTGGTCTCGTCTTATCCAACCTAAAGGAGTTCTCATGGTTGGAGGAAACAGGAAAAGGAGGAAAGAAGAAAAGGAAGGGAAGTGAGGCCTGGCTTTATTATATCCTAATATGCCTTCCATACTCAGCCTGTGAGCAGAAGAGTGGCGAGACCAAATGATATCCCCTCCCCGAGCCGTCTCCCTGTATTAACGTCTCCTCTAGCTCACTGGCTGCGACAGAGACAAATGAGAGCGTTTTTCCAGCAGATCATTCTCATCCGTTACTGCCAGTTCTGTGTGATGGATCATCGGCGCTGAAGCGGGGCAATAGATCAAGGCGTAAAAGAGCCTCTGTAGTGTAGGCTACCCCAGAAGAGCAGAGCTTTACAGATCATCGCTCGTCTAATGCAAACGTGGGTTAAGAGTCAGATCCTCTCAGTTGTTGTGCCCCCCCCCCCCAACGTCCTCCCAAAGCCCACGTCGCGTCTCGTTTTCTTCCCATTAAGGTGAAACGAATGGCTGTAATTGTCCTGTTGACCCCGCAGCATCAGAGGTGTTTTAATGATCTGCTACAACTAATTGAGCAAACTAAAGCTTTCATCGTGTTTACAAAGTGTGATGATTGTGGAGGGTTCTGCTGTCAGGCACGATGTTTAATCTTAGATCCAGTCCTGTAAAATGTGCAGCTGTAATGGTAAGATTCCTGTCCCGGTTTGAGCAACATATTTAGATTAAAGTTTCCATAGAGAATGTTTATTTTTCCAGATCCCAGGAGGATTGTGGGGGCAGCAAAACAAAATGGTTGTTAGATGAAGCCGTGTGGTTTTAGTTGGCCTCCGTCCATGTGTGAAACGCACAAGCAAAATTCCAGCACATGTTAATCTAGCATCTTAATGTCCTGATGCGTGCTCAGTGATCAAACCAGGTTGAGTCAGGTCCTCTGGATTGATTCTTCTTTGTTGAGACGTTCAGTCTTTTATCCAAAAGATTTCTTCAGTCTGAGGCGCTGCAACAAACCCAGTCTTATAAAAAGCACCTTCTCATAGCATCTTAACACTAAAAATAAATGACAATCAAAGCAGAATGCAACCTCACCAGGAAACAAGCAATGCAGTTACGTTTTCACAACTTCAGAACATCCTGGGGTAACATTGTACAGGTAGTTCTCGACTTACGATGGAGATACGTTCCTACGCTGCGTCGTAAATGGAATTTCGACGTAAGTCAGAACATACGTAAATACTTCACCTTATAGCACTTTGAGATTTTTATTAATGAAAAGTGCGTTATAAATTAAATTCATTATTATTATTATACGTACAGTACTGTATTTTACCAAGCACTTAACCTATCCTAACACAGTACCCTACATAATTATCAAAAAACACATACATTTGGGAGCCATAATGAAGGAAAAAAAGAGTTAACCTACTGGTATGCTGGTGAAGCCTTTCCTCCGTCCCTCCTCCGTATTCTCCATGGCGTTTATGTCGTAAAATCGCAGTGCAGCTTGGTCCATCCTCCGTATGTATTCGGTTACAACGTAAAACCGCGTTCACAGTACGCACAGTAACAGTAAGTTGTACTATGTACAGGTTTGTTTTAATTTTTGAATGTCCAGAGGACCAGACTTAGCTCTTCTAGAGAGTACGGGGCAGCTGTAGCCTCCGCATAGTAAAACCGTAAACTGCGTAACTCGGCTTTTCAAAATAAAAATTTCAAAATATATATACAGTATATATATATATACGGTATATATTATTATTATTATTATTATTATTATTTTATTTTATGGGAGATGCGTCGTAACTGCGAAACGTCGTAACTCGAGACAGTTGTAAGTCGAGGACTACCTGTATTTCCATTCTGTTTTCTGTTGGAGAGCAGTCACATGACGGGATGGGCATGGTAATCTAGAAGAGAATTGTTCTAACCTCAACAATGAATACATTTCTTGCAGAGCACAGAATTAATTCCAGAAGTTTATTGCTTAAGAAGCTGAAACAGTGATTTAAAGGTAAATAAGCTGAACATTAGCTAAAAGCTAAAAAAAAACCAAGAACTTTAGCAGAGTTAAAATAATCAAGCTTAATGCAAAACACTAGCTAAAAAATAATGTAGCAAGACACTAATTAAGAGCTAAAAAGTAAAATACTAGGTAAAAGTGGCAACGCACAAAATATAAGCTAAAAGAACCGAAAGACAAGCTAAAAGCTTGAGAATAGCAGTACTACTCAAAACTAGAAAAACACTAGGTAAAAGCAGCTAAATGTTATCAAAAGGCTAAAAACTAAGTAGCAAAAGGCTACGTAAATTCTCAAAAGCAGCAGAATGCTAAAATCCTAAAGTAGCATAAGAAGACAGATTTCAAACAAAGTAATATTTTTTAATAAAACGAAGTTTTCTGTGTATTGCTACGTGGAAAATAATTTTTTATAGTCAAATACAGGTAGTCCTAAGGTTACGACGGTCTCGAGTTATGACGTTTCGTGGTTACGACGCGTCTCCCATTTACGTACTATGAAAAGCCTTATTTTGAGTTATGCAGTTTTACATCATGAACGGAATGTGGAATACGGCGGATGGATCGGTTTTACGTCGTAAACGTAGCGGCAGAGGAATACTGCACTGTACGGTATACTGTGAACGCGGTTTTACATCATAAATGGAATGCGGAATGCGACGGATGCACCGGTTTTACGTCGTAAAGCGGCGAAAAATATTGTACTGTACGCTGTGCAGCGGCGGAAAATATTGTACTGTACGCTGTGCAGCGGCGGGTCTGTTTATGAAATATAGTTACATTTCTTAAGAAGAGTTATTGTTTTTACAAGTTTCTGATTATTTAAATAAAGTTTATCCACAGCGGTAATATATGTTTTTAAGCCAGTTTCTTTAAAAATGTTAAATGAGGGGATTTTTCCACTCCAATTCATCGTGTGGACATAATATTTTGCCAGGATTATAATTAGATTTACTTTATATATTTCATCTGAAGAAAAGACTGAATTGTTAAAGGTGAGCAATATTTGCAATTTTGATAATACAATGTTTTTCCAAGTTTTTTTTTCTGTAAGGAGCCTTTGCAAATCCAACCAAAATATTACAACATGAGAACATGCCACAAATAAATGTTCAATACTTTCACCCTCACACTGACAAAAAGAGCAGTTATTGCTGACAGTTGGAAACAAGCCAAACTCCATTTCAATTGAAAGAACTAATATAATGCACAAGAAATTTACAAACAGGTTACTGCTACCGGTGTATTAAGGTGTGTATGAATGGGTGGATGGCTGGTACTGTGAAGCGCTTTGGGGCCCCTCATAGGGGTCTGGAAAGCCCTATACAGTATAAGTAAGCTCCATTTACCATTTAGGTTTATCAGAGCTCATTTAGAAACATCATCTACTCCAAACATAGATGGACTTATTTAAGCAAAAAACAAAAAACAAACAAACAAACAAACAAACAAACAAACAAACAAAAAAAAAAAACAACAACTGTGGAGTGCAGATATATACTTGTTAATAGGATCAAATAATTTTTATTTAAAATTTTACATAGATCCAGTTAAAGATAATATTTGTCACATCTTGAATTGGATTGACTCCAAAAGATAATTATTTATGGATGTACAACCAATGATTAATTTTTGAGAGTTTTATTAAAATCCATTCTGTGCTTGTTGTTTATTTTTTCCAACAGAGACAGGGACAAAAACATTATCGCCCTTTTGACTTTGGGTGACAAAAGCAAAAATGTCTGTTTTCAATAATTGCCACTGTTAACGGGTCACTGCTGTATGGTGAGATTTATTTCCTAATATCCAACATTTTAAAAGTAAAATGCATTTGTCTCCTAAAGTCTTCCATATTTACCTAAATTTGACATATTTGTTAACACACATTTGGGGCAACTTAGAACTAGCATTTACCAGAGAGACTCAGCAGCTGGTAATTGGGTACTGTAAAGAAAGCCAACTAAATTACAGCAACAGGAGCTACACAAGCCATAGTCTTAAATTTTGGTTGCTTGTTTTTTATTTCCGACATTACATAACACATTGAGGTTTCACAAAACTATACAAAGTCAATTATGAATGTGTGCAGTTAGAGGAAATCAGCAAGCTACAAAACAAAAGGAGCACACAAACAAACAATGTCCCAAACAGGAGGCCAGGATGAAATCCAAAAAGAAGATGCAAACGAACTGGAAAGAAAAACATGATGTGAAAACAACCATACGTAGACTCATCTGACAAAGCTGTTATCTATGCAGTGAAATGCCATCTGCAGAGGCAGCAGGTTTCATGGAGCCTCTGCTGGAATACTAAATATCAATAAACAGAGGATGTGACAGGGAGAGCATCTGATAGGGGTTTCTGATTTGACGCCTTTTTTATGCAGACGTTCAATAAATGCCCCAAAATGCCGAGAAGCAGTCAAACCTGTGATGCAATACAAACTTTGCAAGTTAAAATAATTTACATTTAGGAAAATGTGCTCATT
>JBBPBX010063324.1:0-20564 GCA_038048925.1 Garcialebias charrua | reverse complement strand
CTATAGGTAGTCAACAGATTTAATGAAAAGTAACTAAAATACATAAAACTAACGACTCACCGTCGAATGGTCGACACAAAACACACAATAAAATCCTCCGGCCGCGTTAATTTGGCTTGAAACAGCGGGGTTCTCTGCGGATTTATGAAGAGACCGAGCGCAGCCAGCTAGCCACAGAATTAGCCCCTGAGTTCACCTCTGACCCGGAAGATGTCAAGATGGAATAGTCCATTTTTAGTAGGGGGATAAAGAAATCGACCGTTTTTTTATTGCGTATTTAATGATCGTTTTCATCGTAACTATAATTATTTTTATGTTAAATGTACATTAACAAGCAGGATCAATGTTAGGGATGTAGGTGACTGGCCGGGGCGCGGCGGGGCCGGGGCCCCATGCTGATTGGGATCCCCAGGCAACGGCATCATTTACCTACATGGTAGATCCGAGTCTGTTCTCCGCTCTGCTCCCTCCCCCTCACACCCTCCCTCCTCTCTGCTCTTTACGGTGGGGAAAAAGGTAAAACAAGCAGCATAAGAGCTTGTAAATAAGTTTATTGGTTTTTACTGATAGATAATTAGTTATTAGCGGTACTGCATTTTAAATAAAAATAGCACAAATCCGCTTATGAATTATAAAAGTTAGTCAAACCACAAAAACGCTGACAAAAAGTTTATGTCCACTGTAAGCGGATTAGCGCTTTAGCGCTCTCTAGCGTTCATGTACCCACCACTGGATTTCACCAACAAAGTTCAACATTTGAAGCTGACCCCGGGAGAAACTCTTGTATCATATGATGTGACTTCTCTGTTCACATGCATACCCATTTCTGAAGCAATAGAAACTGTCAAAAAAAGACTTCTACAGGACAAGGATTTGGACAAAAGGACCAACTTAACCCCAGACCACATCTGCACCCTGCTGGATCTCTGCCTCTCCACCACTTATTTCAAGTTCAATGACAGTTTTTACAGACAGAAGCACGGCTGTGCCATGGGATCTCCAGTGTCACCCATTGTTGCTAATCTTTACATGGAGGAAGTGGAACAGAGAGCCCTAAACTCCTATGAGGGGACAACTCCAAGCCATTGGTTCAGATACGTGGATGATACCTGTGTCAAAATCCAAGCCAGGGAGGTGGAAGCGTTCACCAGACACATTAACTCTGTTGATAACAACATCAAGTTCACCAGAGAGGATGCTAACGACAATAAGCTGCCTTTTTTGGACTGTTTGGTGCATATGGAGGGAGATGACAGTCTCAACATTGAAGTTTACAGAAAACCAACCCACACAGACCAATATCTCCTGTTCGACTCTCACCATCCACTGGAGCACAAACTTTCTGTCATCAGAACTTTACAGCATCGGGCAGAACACATCCCCACAAGGACAGAAGGGAAGGAAAAGGAACAGAAACACATCAAAAAATCTCTGCAAACATGTGGATATCCCAACTGGGCTTTTGTCAAGTCAGCAAGGAAATCTGTTAAACACAATAATGAACAGAAAAAGTCTAACAGACGGAAAAACATTGTCATTCCTTATGTTGCTGGAGTCTCAGAGAATTTCAGAAGGATTTTCAACAAACACAACATCCCAGTACATTTCAAACCTAGCAGGACGCTCAGACAGAGGTTGGTCCACCCTAAAGACCAAACCCCCACACACAAACAGAGTGGTGTGGTTTATGCAGTCCAGTGCAGCGAAGTCTGCTCAGACCGTTACATCGGAGAAACGAAGCAACCTATCCACAAAAGAATGTCTCAACATAGGAGAGCAACCTCCTCTGGACAAAACTCAGCTGTTCACCTCCACCTCACGGACAAGGGTCACTCATTTGAGGACCAGAATGTTCAAATTTTGGACCGAGAGCACAGATGGTTTGAGAGAGGTGTGAAGGAAGCTGTGTATGTTAAGAGAGAAAAACCTTCTCTTAACAGAGGAGGAGGTCTGAGATTTCAACTTTCTAAGACTTATAACTCAGTTTTGGATTTGATTCCGAAACGTTTTACACTGGATGGGAGCAGGGATGTCTTGTCTGTAAATTAGACTAACAAAGTTCTCTGAGTAGCCTCTGTTGTTGTTTGGGAGGTGTTTTTTGTCAATTTACATACAGTTTTGTGTCTTCTACCAGAGACCTCAAGGGAACCCCCTACTGTTAAGGTGTGATCTTTCAATTTACATGTATGTGTTACAAACCCCCTTCTGTTAAGCTGTGATGTAGGTAGGACTGGAAAGCGGTAGGACTGGAAAGCACCTTGCATGGTAGTCTGCCACTATCGGTGTATGAATGTGTGTAGCATTCAATGTGTAGCGCTTTGAGATTTTCACTAATGAAAAGTGCGTTATAAATTGAATTCATTATTGGGGGCTGCCATTGCATGTAAATGCATGGAAGCCACCTATTGTTATTGTGCTCGAACGTGTGTCTACATTGTCGTCGAGCGTTAATGCGGCCCGAACCACAATGTCTACCCCCACAAAAGTTATATCAAAACGACTGGCTCGGCCCCCTGATGTGTGCTATTACTTTTATTGGCATTTCGACTTACCATGGCAACGTAATTTGCGAACAAAGACGTAATGAATCTCCAAATCCAGGAACTAGTTGGTTACTGCCCACTTATTATTCTACACCAGAAAAAGTTATCTTTTTCAACTTTAATACGGACCGAACCACAAAGTGAACCCCCACAAAAGTTATATCAAAACGACCGGCCCGACTCAGAGATGTGTGCTATTACTTTTCTAAGCAATCGGAGTTACCATGGCGATGTATTTTGCTAACAAAGTTGCCATATTTCCCCATTGAAAATGAATGGGAGAACACTCCTCACACAAACTGCTGCTGTCAAGTCACATGATTTAGAATCTGATGAAAACATACTCACTGTTGGTACTGTTTGAAACTCATAGAAAGTATTTATCAGATGTATCTCTAGAACTGATTAACATTTGGAGCCATTTTGATTCAAGATATCTGGCAACAGCCTGGCAGCCCCCGTCAAAGTTTCTCCGGAACTTTCTAGTTATTATTACTATTATTATGTGTTGTTTTGTCAATTTAAATAGAATGGGCATGTTATCTCAGGTAAGTGGTGTTATTTCAGTTTCCAATTTCATATGTTGGTGCCTGGCTTGTCAGCCTGTATAAAACTTCTCGGTCTCACAGCTTCCATTCATTCAGAATTGAAAAAGACTTCTGGACAGAAGTCGAAACGTTTTCTGCAACAAATAAAGTCCAGTTGATCCTGTATTGAACGCCTTTTTTGATTTTATCATGTCCTGGACGACTGGGAATCTTCACCAGCATAATTTATTAGGACGTTTTATTAACATATAAACACAGAATATGCAGCGCGGCAGCCGGCAGCGAGAGACAATTCAGCAGGAGGCGGAGCTGAAGTCAAGTTCAGCAGACCACGGGGGAGCAGCCATCAGCAGAGGCCACGCCTCCAGCAAGAATCGTTTCTCTATAACAGAAAGTCCAGACCCTAGTACGAAGCGAAGTGAAGGACAAGGGTCTGGTTTTAACCAGGCTAGAAAGATGTGTTTACAAAGTCATAAAACAAGGTCTTGAGAACTTCAATGTCCTGTAAACTGTGTGTTTTATTTTGCATGGCGCGTTGCTGCCATCTGTTGGACTTTTAGGGAACTGCTTTACTTTTACGTTATTTAGTCAGTAACGGTTTTTTACTAACGGCAGAGCAGTTGAACACAAGTGTACAGTATGATCGCCACATTCCAGGTTGAGTTCTTCGAAGCAATGTCTGTAAGTAGCAGCTTATACTCTAATACAAGAGTTCATGTTAACATATGAGAAAATAAGTAACTTGTTTACTGAATTTATGTTTAGTTTTGGAAAAACCTGCGGGCGATTTGATTATTTGCTGTGTCATTGCTAGCTAGCTGGCTGTTAAGATTACTTAGGCTGTTATGTAGCATTGCAGCTCATTATTGAGGTAGTATTGTTGTTGCACTTCTAACATGTAAACAAATGTAAAACACTTCTGTTAGCTGCTCTGAGCTCATCCTGAGTTGTTTGTGTTTTGGCAGTTTCACTCCGTTCTACATGGAAATAAAGGAAGAATTAATTAATCCTGACTCGTGTGAAAGGAGTTTGGCTGATGGTTAGTTTTTGGTACACGACACCATAGCGAGACCATTACAGTGAAAAGACAGAAGAATCAGCTGAAACTTAGTCTGGAATCATCATGGAAGATCATGACAGTGCATCTCAAGTCAGCACAGGAAGCATAAGGTCGTCTGCATCACAGATCAGCAGGGCTGCGTTAGCCCGTGCCAGAGCAGAAGCAGCACGTGCACGCGCATCTTACGCTGAGCGAGAAGCACAACTTAAACTGAACAAAGTCAAATTGGAAGCAGAATTGGAGTCCCTGAGCTTGCAGCGAGAGGCAGCAGCTGCAGATGCAGAAGCGGACATTCTGGAGGCAGCTGAGGGTGGCCACTTTTTTGTCATGCAAAGGAGTAATGCACCAGTACATGCTGAATCAGTAGAACACACATTTGAATATATTGAAGGACAAGCAAAACATCAAGTCGACCTACGAAGTAAAGATGCCCTGAGCAACAGACCACATCTAAAGAATTATTTTCCAAGAGAGAAAGTATCGAGCACCAACGTCTCATATGAGCCAGTCAGAGGAAGTCAAAACATGGAGATGTTTCAGAACGCTTACAGGGAAACACCTTCAAAGGCTTATGTCCAGCTACCCACACCCAGTCATTACCCTCCAGCCACAGGAAATGATTGTGATGGGGCATCACCGAGACATCCAAGCTTCCCTAATCCAGCAGCTCGGCCCTATACATCACCAAATGTCACCAGCTCACATCCCCAAAGTCACAGAGACTCAATGTTTGACATTGCCAAGTATTTAGCACGGCGTGATTTGGTGAGCACAGGCCTCAGCAGGTTTGATGACCAACCAGAAAGCTTCAGAGCATGGGTGTCTGCATTTGTTAACGCGACCCAAGAACTAGAGCTGTCAGCAAGTGAAGAGCTGGATCTTCTCACAAAGTGGCTTGGAAGGGAGTCAGCAGAACATGTGAAGAGGATGCGCCTTATGCACATTAGTAACCCCAAAGCAGCTCTCAAGAAAGCCTGGGACAGGTTGTATGAGTGCTACGCTGCACCAGAAGTGATTGAAAGTTCATTATTTAATCGACTTGATGCATTTCCCAGAGTCGCCAGCAGGGACTACAACAAGCTAAGAGAGCTGGGAGATCTTTTATTGGAACTCCAGGCAGCAAAAGAAGATGGATATCTTCCTGGATTAGATTTCCTGGACACAGCTCGAGGAATTAGTCCAGTCCTAGAAAAGCTCCCACACTATCTACAGGAGAAGTGGATAACAGAGGGTTCAAGATTTAAGAGAGAGCATTATGGTCGTTTCCCACCATTCCACTATTTTGCTTCATTTGTGTGTAATGAAGCCCGTACCAGAAACGATCCCAGTTTCGCTGTTCTCAGCAGTTCTCACCCTACAGTAAAAGCTAAGTCATTTGGGCAACACACAGCTGCAAAATTTCCTGTAACAGTGCATAAAACAGATTTAGAAGAGGAAAATGGTTCTGCTGTTCCTGCCATACCTGACAACCCAAGCAGGTATTGTCCAATCCACAAAAAACCCCACCCTCTGAATAAGTGCAAAGTTTTCAGAGCTAAAACATTGGAAGAAAGGAAAATGTTTTTAAAAGACTGTGGGATTTGTTTCAAATGCTGTGCATCCTGTTCCCATATTGCAAGAGACTGCAAAGTCCTTACTAGATGCAGCGAATGCAACAGTGAACACCACATCTCAGCAATGCATCCCAGTCTACTTTCAAATGAGTTAAAGACTATTTTAGCATCAGAGGTCAGCGAAGTCGAAGAAGATGATTCTACCGAGATCACTGTTAGTAGTCACTGCACAGAGGTTTGTGGTGAAAGCCAAGCACCCATGTCCTGTGCCAAAATATGCCTCGCCAGGGTGTTTCCTCAGGGCCAAAGAGACAAAGCCATCAGGGTATATGCAGTAATTGACGACCAAAGCAACTGCTCTCTTGCTAAGTCAGAACTGTTCGAGATGTTCAACATCCAGAGTCAGGTTTTTCCCTACTCATTGAAGACATGTTCAGGGCTCACAGACATGTCAGGGAGGAAAGCTGCAGGACTGTGTATCGAACCAGTAAGTGGAGGAGAATGCATAGCTCTACCACCATTGATCGAATGCAACCAAATACCCAACAACAGATATGAAATACCTACACCAGCTGCAGCTCTTTATCAGCCACATCTTCAGTCCATCTCTTCGCAAATCCCTGAAATGGACCCCAGAGCAGAGATACTGCTCCTCCTTGGGCGGGATGTTATCCAAGTGCACAAAGTCACACAGCAAATAAATGGTCCAGTGAATGCTCCCTTTGCTCAGAAGCTTTACCTTGGCTGGGTAATAGTCGGGGAGGTGTGTCTTCAAGGTGCCCACAGGTCAAGTGTATCATCCTATAAAACCACTGTTTTGCCTGGTGGTCGGCCATCTTACATGACATCATGTGATGCATTCATACAGCTTCAAGAGAGAGCAAACTACGGCGGGGAGAGCCCCTGGAGTATTACTGCATCATCAAAGGAGCCGAGAGAACAAAGCATAGGAAAGACTGTGTTTACCGAAACAGGTAACAACAATAAGTTAGCACCATCATATGAAGATACTGTCTTTTCAAAGACCATGAAGACGCAAGTGTACAGGGATAAAGACAATACCTGGGTCGCTCCGCTGCAGTTCAAGGCACCCAGGCCGAGGCTGCCAAACAACCGTGAGCAGGCAGCAAAGCGCCTCACCTCCTTGTGCTGCACGCTCAACCGAAAAGAGGATGATTGGGGTTGCCCGGAGGATCCTAGATGACCCTGAATCACCACTCACACCTGCAACACTTCTCACACAAAAGACAGCTGCTGCATCTCTCTGTGGAGAGTTCACAAACAAGGATTCGTTTGGATGTCAGTGGAAAAGAGTACAGGTGCTTGCCAGCAGTTTTTGGAACCGTTGGAGGAGTGAGTACTTGTCTTCTCTACAGCAACGTTGCAAGTGGAACAAACAACATCACAATCTTCAAAAAGGGGACATTGTGCTGTTAAAGGACAGTCAAGCACCATGCAATGAATGGTCAATGGCTGTTGTTGTCACCTCATACCCGAGTGCCGATGGTTTGGTTCGCAAAGTGGAACTGAGAGTGACAACACGGAGTGGTTCAGACTTATTTGAGGCCTATTTCAGAGGTTGTACTCCTCATGCCCACAGAAACTAGTAGTTAAAAATGTTTCAAAGGTTGTTTATGTAGTGTGACATCACGGATGTCAGGCGGGGAGTGTCCTGTAAACTGTGTGTTTTATTTTGCATGGCGCGTTGCTGCCATCTGTTGGACTTTTAGGGAACTGCTTTACTTTTACGTTATTTAGTCAGTAACGGTTTTTTGCTAACGGCAGAGCAGTTGAACACAAGTGTACAGTATGATCGCCACATTCCAGGTTGAGTTCTTCGAAGCAATGTCTGTAAGTAGCAGCTTATACTCTAATACAAGAGTTCATGTTAACATATGAGAAAATAAGTAACTTGTTTACTGAATTTATGTTTAGTTTTGGAAAAACCTGCGGGCAATTTGATTATTTGCTGTGTCATTGCTAGCTAGCTGGCTGTTAAGATTACTTAGGCTGTTATGTAGCATTGCAGCTCATTATTGAAGTAGCATTGTTGTTGCACTTCTAACATGTAAACAAATGTAAAACACTTCTGTTAGCTGCTCTGAGCTCATCCTGAGTTGTTTGTGTTTTGGCAGTTTCACTCCGTTCTACATGGAAATAAAGGAAGAATTAATTAATCCTGACTCGTGTGAAAGGAGTTTGGCTGATGGTTAGTTTTTGGTACACAACACCATAGCGAGACCATTACATTCAATATTTTTATATAAAATTAAGGTGCAGCTCAAAAACAGTTTATAAAACAGCAGCGTTTAAAATGAATCCCTTCAAGTTTTAAAAATTTAAAGGAAAAGTTGCACATTTGCATTTCAAGGTGTAAACATAAAGTCCAGAACACAATGTCAAAATGTGTGCATTTGCTTAAACAAAGCAAAAATAGTGTCTCCAACTGGAAACTGAAGTCTTTCATTTTCAGATAGCATCTTCACATCTTTGGGGGGGAGAAGAAAAAAATCTTCACCGGTAGTTGTTTGGCATAGTTTATGTAGTTGCATTTCTTTCTTATGGCTCTTTGCACATCTTGCATGGTGGTGTCAGGGAACTTTGCCTTGGTGTAGACTGAATGAAAAAATGATAATAATAATTACTCCAATGCCATTGTATCATCAGTGTTACTCTCACATCAAACATTTCTTTAAAATAAGTATCTAGGTTTCACCAGTGATAAACAATAAATTATTATTAAAGGTGCAGTCTGCAGTTTTTGTAGAATGCAGCATTTAGAAAAATTTTCAACAGGCAAAGCATTCTGATCCCTCCCCCTCAGAGCCATATATGGATCTGCTCCCCCTTGCTCTGCTGAAATTCAAGCTCTGTTTTTATTGGCTGATTCAAATTCAAGCTCTGTTTTTATTGGCTGGTTAAAAACTCTGTTTTTATTGGCTGGTTAACGGCAGGTCACTGTGGCTTTTAGTAACAACTGGAGAAGCAAGGGGACTATAGTTTTTTTCAGAGATTACTTTGTCTAACATCAGTCTGTCAGGAGATAGTGACAGAGTGAAGAAATATGTTAAAAATATATTTTTAGAAAACTTACAGACTGCACTACAGAAACTGCAGACTGCACCTTTAAAGGGAACCACAATTACTTTTAACATTTGACTTTATTTGATAAACTTTTATTTTAACTGTAGAAATACTGTAGGGTGGTTTAGTTTAGTAAATTTTTTAAATATATTTTAACATGGACAGAGCCATTTTATTTACAAGCAAAGCATACTTTGTAAATGACGCACATAGGTTATCGGCTTTATCCACCCTGAAGCTTATTCTTGGACAATATCTGATGATCAGCTCTTTTAAATGAACCCAGAGCGCGCTGACAGAGAGGAGAATGTAGAAACGAGTCAGGCTGAAGCTGAAAATGTGGCTGGAGGACAACAGAGCTGCTTCATGGAAGAAGCACCTCAGCTGCAGCTTCAGCCTGACTCGTTTCTACATTCTCCTCTCTGTCAGCGCGCTCTGGGTTCATTTAAAAGAGCTGATCATCAGATATTGTCCAAGATTACCGTAAGTTTCAGGGTGGATAAAGCTGATAACCTTTACACAGTACGCTTTGCGTGTAAATAAAATGGCTCTGTCCATGTTAAAATATATTAAAAAATTTACTAAACTAAACACCCTACAGTATTTTTAGTCATTATTTTACAGTTAAAATAAAAGTTTAGCAATTAAAGGTGCAGTCTGCAGTTTCTGTAGAACGTAGCACTTAGAAAAATTTTCAACAGGGAAAGCATTCTGATCCCTCCCCCTCAGAGCCATATATGGCTCTGCTCCCCCTTGCTCTGCTGAAATTCAAATTCAAGCTCTGTTTTTATTGGCTGGTTAACGGCGGGTCACTGTGGCTTTTTAGAAATGCTTTTAGTAACACCTGGAGAAGCAAGGGGACTATAGTTTTTTCAAAGATTACTTTGTCTAACATCAGTCTGTCAGGAGATAGTGACAGAGTGAAGAAATATGTTAAAAATATATTTTTAGACAACTTACAGACTGCACTACAGAAACTGCAGACTGCACCTTTAAAGTCTAATGTTAAAAGTAATCGTGGTTCCCTTTAAAAAGAAACCAACAAGTTATGCGCTCAGATATTTTTGATTTAACAACTATGAATAATAACCTGCATTTAACTTTGATTGTAAATACTCTGATGCATGCTCAATAATCCAGGTAGAAAAATCTAAAAAAGCTAAGTCTGGTCCTCTGGACATTCAAAAAATAAAACAAAACAAAGCAAAAAATAAAACAAAACAAAGCAAAAAATAAAACAAAACAAAGCAAAAAATAAAACAAAACAAAGCAAAAAATTGATTGTACAAATTTGATTGTAAACTTTTTTTTATTATAGAGCGCATAACCAAATCCAATCCATATGGTATCAGTGAATGGCATTTTTAGGTGAGTGTATCAGATTCTGCATCATAAACTGTGAACGGAGCATGGAACGTTACAGTAATTTGTTCATAAAATGAAAAAAAACATTAGGAATGTATTTTAGAATGAGTTTTGTCCAACATTATATACTGTACACTCACCAAGTATACAGTAGTATCAAGCTTTGTGTTGTCCAAAGACTTTGACTCCACATCTTTATGAGCCCCTGATTGCCTCCCAGTCAAACTTCAATTGGCCAATAACTCTCTCCCGTAGACGAGCACTGCAAGATCTCCAACCAGCAAGGCTGAGCTGGTAGTCCGTAGAGACTTCACCTTTCGCCTTGCGACTTCAACATCAGGCACAACAGGCACCTGCAAAACACATGGATCTTGTTAACCAAATAATGATTAAACATTTATTTACAGTATTTGGAAATTTAAAGTATATATATTCATCTTTGCAATGAATATGCCTAAGCCTATTTTCTATAGCTTTATTGCATACCATCACTTCTTATCTATCATTTATGTGTGCAATCAAAAGATGTAGAAAAAAATTATTGTAAATTTTCCCCAAATGGATCAATAACATACAGTATCCATGCATTCAGTTAATTAAATGGTAAATGGAGCTTATTTATATAATTACCATGTCATCAGGGTCAGACAACACTTGAACAAAGATGGGTGGAGCAACAGGTGCCTGTACAGTTGGTGTTGAGTGGATGGAAGCAAGCGCTGCGATCGATCGACCACATCTTTCAACTGCTGGAAGCTCTGTAAAAGAAAAAACAAACAAGGGGCAAAGGAACAAGAATTGTGTCACTAGTCATTTGTGCAATGAAGAGCTGAGATATAAAGGCTCCAGTATAGCTCGGCGTTCGAACGAACGGCGCTCTACGCGCGCGTTCACAGCACAGCTCTGCGTTCGTTCTTGCGTTAATGCTCACGTTTTCACTCCAAATTCTTGACATAATTTGAGCAGCAGCAGGGCGAAGCGTTTACCTACGGGACAAATTGAGGTCGTTGATTGGTCATTTGCTGACACGCCTACTGAATTGATTGACAGGTCGGGTGGGGGAAAAATGGCACGAGCCAGCAGCTTCAGCGCAGCGGTGTTTCTGTGTTTATACGTTAATAAAAAAGTTCTAAAATATAAAATAAAAACAGGGAGCGCTGGTCCTGCAGCCCACCAGGAAATCTGCAGAACCTCGCGCAGCCATGTAGGACCAGAGTTTAATTCGCTCATGACAAATTCATTCATTTCTCATCATTTCAGTCATGGAGTCAGCGGAGGAGGAAGCGATCACTTGACTTTTGGCAAAAAAACAAAACAAAAGGCCAGATCAGGGATGAAGAAGAGGAATTTAATACATTTGTGTCACATACAAAACAGTCCGGCGCCGGGCAGTTTATTGTGAGACAACGTGCTCGCGTACGTAAAATTTGAGCTTTGCGCGTACGTGCCCTGCGGGGCTACGCTTGTGCCTCTGTGTACATACGGCGTAGAGCGTCGTTCGGCCGAACGCCGAGCTATACTGGGGTCTTAAGGAGGAACCGGAAGTAGGAGACTGAATCTGGTCTAAAGAATAAATATAACATTCAAACAAGGTGTTCTCCATTCCCACATTTGGTTTTAAAAATCAGTGTCTTATCCCTTGCTTCAATCAAATTACTTGCTAGAAATTACCTCTCAAGGCATCTCTCATTCACAAGGTCTTCCTTCAGCCTCTTGTTTTCTGCCTGAAAGTTTCTGGGCAGCTGCTCCTCATCATCTGACTCATTTGAGTTTAGCAACTGAAAAAAAAAGAAGAAGAATCATGTGGCAGAACTCATACCAGTTATTGCATCAACTACAAGTTAAAATATAGTTAAATGTTTCAAACGTACCACTTACAAAAAAAAATGTCCAGATGACCTGACTGAAAGTTGTTGGCTAAAACTTTTTATTTACAAATTACAGAATATAAAGTTATCCACTCACTAGACGAAGCTGAAGTTAGCTTCCGATTCCAGCTTCCGATTCGGCAAATGACTAAAGGGATATTACAACTAATTTTTCAGTACCTTGAGCGGGTTTAATCTGCTCTAGCTCAAAAACCACAACACCTACACTCTTCAAACCAGGACTATATTGTTCTAGACTAATAGAAGAATATATAAAACTAAGTTTGAGCTTTGTGAAACCTTTTTCTGATTTGTGAAACTTCCACAAAGTTTGTTTTTCATCATTTTTAGGCTACTGGACCACATTAGACCTGGTCCAGGTCAGAAACCACAAGACCTAGACTCTTCAAACCAGGACTATATTGTTCTAGACTAATAGAAGAATATATAAAACTAAGTTTGAGCTTTGTGAAACCTTTTTCTGATTTGTGAAACTTCCACAAAGTTTGTTTTTCATCATTTTTAGGCTACTGGACCACATTAGACCTGGTCCAGGTCAGAAACCACAAGACCTACACTCTTCAAACCAGGACTATATTGTTCTAGACTAATAGAAGAATATATAAAACTAAGTTTGAGCTTTGTGAAACCTTTTTCTGATTTGTGAAACTTCCACAAAGTTTGTTTTTCATCATTTTTAGGCTACTGGACCACATTAGACCTGGTCCAGGTCAGAAACCACAACACCTACACTCTTCAAACCAGGACTATATTGTTCTAGACTAATAGAAGAATATATAAAACTAAGTTTGAGCTTTGTGAAACGTTTTTCTGATTTGTGAAACTTCCACAAAGTTTGTTTTTCATCATTTTTAGGCTACTGGACCACATTAGACCTGGTCCAGGTCAGAAACCACAAGACCTACACTCTTCAAACCAGGACTATATTGTTCTAGACTAATAGAAGAATATATAAAACTAAGTTTGAGCTTTGTGAAACGTTTTTCTGATTTGTGAAACTTCCACAAAGTTTGTTTTTCATCATTTTTAGGCTACTGGACCACATTAGACCTGGTCCAGGTCAGAAACCACAAGACCTAGACTCTTCAAACCAGGACTATATTGTTCTAGACTAATAGAAGAATATATGAAACTAAGTTTGAGCTTTGTGAAACCTTTTTCTGATTTGTGAAACTTCCACAAAGTTTGTTTTTCATCATTTTTAGGCTACTGGACCACATTAGACCTGGTCCAGGTCAGAAACCACAACACCTACACTCTTCAAACCAGGACTATATTGTTCTAGACTAATAGAAGAATATATAAAACTAAGTTTGAGCTTTGTGAAACCTTTTTCTGATTTGTGAAACTTCCACAAAGTTTGTTTTTCATCATTTTTAGGCTACTGGACCACATTAGACCTGGTCCAGGTCAGAAACCACAAGACCTAGACTCTTCAAACCAGGACTATATTGTTCTAGACTAATAGAAGAATATATGAAACTAAGTTTGAGCTTTGTGAAACCTTTTTCTGATTTGTGAAACTTCCACAAAGTTTGTTTTTCATCATTTTTAGGCTACTGGACCACATTAGACCTGGTCCAGGTCAGAAACCACAACACCTACACTCTTCAAACCAGGACTATATTGTTCTAGACTAATAGAAGAATATATGAAACTAAGTTTGAGCTTTGTGAAACCTTTTTCTGATTTGTGAAACTTCCACAAAGTTTGTTTTTCATCATTTTTAGGCTACTGGACCACATTAGACCTGGTCCAGGTCAGAAACCACAACACCTACACTCTTCAAACCAGGACTATATTGTTCTAGACTAATAGAAGAATATATAAAACTAAGTTTGAGCTTTGTGAAACCTTTTTCTGATTTGTGAAACTTCCACAAAGTTTGTTTTTCATCATTTTTAGGCTACTGGACCACATTAGACCTGGTCCAGGTCAGAAACCACAACACCTACACTCTTCAAACCAGGACTATATTGTTCTAGACTAATAGAAGAATATATAAAACTAAGTTTGAGCTTTGTGAAACCTTTTTCTGATTTGTGAAACTTCCACAAAGTTTGTTTTTCATCATTTTTAGGCTACTGGACCACATTAGACCTGGTCCAGGTCAGAAACCACAACACCTACACTCTTCAAACCAGGACTATATTGTTCTAGACTAATAGAAGAATATATAAAACTAAGTTTGAGCTTTGTGAAACCTTTTTCTGATTTGTGAAACTTCCACAAAGTTTGTTTTTCATCATTTTTAGGCTACTGGACCACATTAGACCTGGTCCAGGTCAGAAACCACAACACCTACACTCTTCAAACCAGGACTATATTGTTCTAGACTAATAGAAGAATATATAAAACTAAGTTTGAGCTTTGTGAAACCTTTTTCTGATTTGTGAAACTTCCACAAAGTTTGTTTTTCATCATTTTTAGGCTACTGGACCACATTAGACCTGGTCCAGGTCAGAAACCACAACACCTACACTCTTCAAACCAGGACTATATTGTTCTAGACTAATAGAAGAATATATAAAACTAAGTTTGAGCTTTGTGAAACCTTTTTCTGATTTGTGAAACTTCCACAAAGTTTGTTTTTCATCATTTTTAGGCTACTGGACCACATTAGACCTGGTCCAGGTCAGAAACCACAACACCTACACTCTTCAAACCAGGACTATATTGTTCTAGACTAATAGAAGAATATATAAAACTAAGTTTGAGCTTTGTGAAACCTTTTTCTGATTTGTGAAACTTCCACAAAGTTTGTTTTTCATCATTTTTAGGCTACTGGACCACATTAGACCTGGTCCAGGTCAGAAACCACAACACCTACACTCTTCAAACCAGGACTATATTGTTCTAGACTAATAGAAGAATATAGAAAACTAAGTTTGAGCTTTGTGAAACCTTTTTCTGATTTGTGAAACTTCCACAAAGTTTGTTTTTCATCATTTTTAGGCTACTGGACCACATTAGACCTGGTCCAGGTCAGAAACCACAACACCTACACTCTTCAAACCAGGACTATATTGTTCTAGACTAATAGAAGAATATATAAAACTAAGCTTGAGCTTTGTGAAACCTTTTTCTGATTTGTGAAACTTCCACAAAGTTTGTTTTTCATCATTTTTAGGCTACTGGACCACATTAGACCTGGTCCAGGTCAGAAACCACAACACCTAGACTCTTCAAACCAGGACTATATTGTTCTAGACTAATAGAAGAATATATAAAACTAAGCTTGAGCTTTGTGAAACCTTTTTCTGATTTGTGAAACTTCCACAAAGTTTGTTTTTCATCATTTTTAGGCTACTGGATTCCAGCTTCCGATTCGGCAAATGACTAAAGGGATATTACAACTAATTTTTCAGTACCTTGAGCGGGTTTAATCTGCTCTAGCTCAGAAACCACAAGACCTAGACTCTTCAAACCAGGACTATATTGTTCTAGACTAATAGAAGAATATATAAAACTAAGTTTGAGCTTTGTGAAACCTTTTTCTGATTTGTGAAACTTCCACAAAGTTTGTTTTTCATCATTTTTAGGCTACTGGACCACATTAGACCTGGTCCAGGTCAGAAACCACAAGACCTAGACTCTTCAAACCAGGACTATATTGTTCTAGACTAAGAGAAGAATATATGAAACTAAGTTTGAGCTTTGTGAAACCTTTTTCTGATTTGTGAAACTTCCACAAAGTTTGTTTTTCATCATTTTTAGGCTACTGGACCACATTAGACCTGGTCCAGGTCAGAAACCACAAGACCTGGACTCTTCAAACCAGGACTATATTGTTCTAGACTAATAGAAGAATATATAAAACTAAGTTTGAGCTTTGTGAAACGTTTTTCTGATTTGTGAAACTTCCACAAAGTTTGTTTTTCATCATTTTTAGGCTACTGGACCACATTAGACCTGGTCCAGGTCAGAAACCACAACACCTAGACTCTTCAAACCAGGACTATATTGTTCTAGACTAATAGAAGAATATATAAAACTAAGTTTGAGCTTTGTGAAACGTTTTTCTGATTTGTGAAACTTCCACAAAGTTTGTTTTTCATCATTTTTAGGCTACTGGACCACATTAGACCTGGTCCAGGTCAGAAACCACAACACCTAGACTCTTCAAACCAGGACTATATTGTTCTAGACTAATAGAAGAATATATAAAACTAAGTTTGAGCTTTGTGAAACCTTTTTCTGATTTGTGAAACTTCCACAAAGTTTGTTTTTCATCATTTTTAGGATACTGGACCACATTAGACCTGGTCCAGGTCAGAAACCACAAGACCTGGACTCTTCAAACCAGGACTATATTATTCTAGACTAATAGAAGAATATAGAAAACTAAGTTTGAGCTTTGTGAAACGTTTTTCTGATTTGTGAAACTTCCACAAAGTTTGTTTTTCATCATTTTTAGGCTACTGGACCACATTAGACCTGGTCCAGGTCAGAAACCACAAGACCTGGACTCTTCAAACCAGGACTATATTGTTCTAAACTAATAGAAGAATATATAAAACTAAGTTTGAGCTTTGTGAAACCTTTTTCTGATTTGTGAAACTTCCACAAAGTTTGTTTTTTTTAATCATTTTTAGGATACTGGACCACATTAGACCTGGTCCAGGTCAGAAACCACAAGACCTGGACTCTTCAAACCAGGACTATATTATTCTAGACTAATAGAAGAATATAGAAAACTAAGTTTGAGCTTTGTGAAACGTTTTTCTGATTTGTGAAACTTCCACAAAGTTTGTTTTTCATCATTTTTAGGATACTGGACCACATTAGACCTGGTCCAGGTCAGAAACCACAAGACCTGGACTCTTCAAACCAGGACTATATTATTCTAGACTAATAGAAGAATATAGAAAACTAAGTTTGAGCTTTGTGAAACGTTTTTCTGATTTGTGAAACTTCCACAAAGTTTGTTTTTCATCATTTTTAGGATACTGGACCACATTAGACCTGGTCCAGGTCAGAAACCACAAGACCTGGACTCTTCAAACCAGGACTATATTATTCTAGACTAATAGAAGAATATAGAAAACTAAGTTTGAGCTTTGTGAAACGTTTTTCTGATTTGTGAAACTTCCACAAAGTTTGTTTTTCATCATTTTTAGGATACTGGACCACATTAGACCTGGTCCAGGTCAGAAACCACAAGACCTGGACTCTTCAAACCAGGACTATATTATTCTAGACTAATAGAAGAATATAGAAAACTAAGTTTGAGCTTTGTGAAACGTTTTTCTGATTTGTGAAACTTCCACAAAGTTTGTTTTTCATCATTTTTAGGATACTGGACCACATTAGACCTGGTCCAGGTCAGAAACCACAAGACCTGGACTCTTCAAACCAGGACTATATTATTCTAGACTAATAGAAGAATATAGAAAACTAAGTTTGAGCTTTGTGAAACGTTTTTCTGATTTGTGAAACTTCCACAAAGTTTGTTTTTCATCATTTTTAGGATACTGGACCACATTAGACCTGGTCCAGGTCAGAAACCACAAGACCTAGACTCTTCAAACCAGGACTATATTGTTCTAGACTAATAGAAGAATATATAAAACTAAGTTTGAGCTTTGTGAAACGTTTTTCTGATTTGTGAAACTTCCACAAAGTTTGTTTTTCATCATTTTTAGGCTACTGGACCACATTAGACCTGGTCCAGGTCAGAAACCACAACACCTAGACTCTTCAAACCAGGACTATATTGTTCTAGACTAATAGAAGAATATATAAAACTAAGTTTGAGCTTTGTGAAACGTTTTTCTGATTTGTGAAACTTCCACAAAGTTTGTTTTTCATCATTTTTAGGATACTGGACCACATTAGACCTGGTCCAGGTCAGAAACCACAAGACCTGGACTCTTCAAACCAGGACTATATTATTCTAGACTAATAGAAGAATATAGAAAACTAAGTTTGAGCTTTGTGAAACGTTTTTCTGATTTGTGAAACTTCCACAAAGTTTGTTTTTCATCATTTTTAGGATACTGGACCACATTAGACCTGGTCCAGGTCAGAAACCACAAGACCTGGACTCTTCAAACCAGGACTATATTGTTCTAAACTAATAGAAGAATATATAAAACTAAGTTTGAGCTTTGTGAAACCTTTTTCTGATTTGTGAAACTTCCACAAAGTTTGTTTTTTTTAATCATTTTTAGGATACTGGACCACATTAGACCTGTTCCAGGTCAGAAACCACAAGACCTGGACTCTTCAAACCAGGACTATATTATTCTAGACTAATAGAAGAATATATATCTGATTTGTGAAACTTCCACAAAGTTTGTTTTTCATCATTTTTAGGATACTGGACCACATTAGACCTGGTCCAGGTCAGAAACCACAAGACCTGGACTCTTCAAACCAGGACTATATTATTCTAGACTAATAGAAGAATATAGAAAACTAAGTTTGAGCTTTGTGAAACGTTTTTCTGATTTGTGAAACTTCCACAAAGTTTGTTTTTCATCATTTTTAGGATACTGGACCACATTAGACCTGGTCCAGGTCAGAAACCACAAGACCTGGACTCTTCAAACCAGGACTATATTATTCTAGACTAATAGAAGAATATAGAAAACTAAGTTTGAGCTTTGTGAAACGTTTTTCTGATTTGTGAAACTTCCACAAAGTTTGTTTTTCATCATTTTTAGGCTACTGGACCACATTAGACCTGGTCCAGCTCAGAAACCACAACACCTAGACTCTTCAAACCAGGACTATATTGTTCTAGACTAATAGAAGAATATATAAAACTAAGTTTGAGCTTTGTGAAACCTTTTTCTGATTTGTGAAACTTCCACAAAGTTTGTTTTTCATCATTTTTAGGCTACTGGACCACATTAGACCTGGTCCAGGTCAGAAACCACAAGACCTAGACTCTTCAAACCAGGACTATATTGTTCTAGACTAATAGAAGAATATATAAAACTAAGTTTGAGCTTTGTGAAACCTTTTTCTGATTTGTGAAACTTCCACAAAGTTTGTTTTTCATCATTTTTAGGCTACTGGACCACATTAGACCTGGTCCAGGTCAGAAACCACAAGACCTGGACTCTTCAAACCAGGACTATATTATTCTAGACTAATAGAAGAATATAGAAAACTAAGTTTGAGCTTTGTGAAACGTTTTTCTGATTTGTGAAACTTCCACAAAGTTTGTTTTTCATCATTTTTAGGATACTGGACCACATTAGACCTGGTCCAGGTCAGAAACCACAAGACCTGGACTCTTCAAACCAGGACTATATTATTCTAGACTAATAGAAGAATATAGAAAACTAAGTTTGAGCTTTGTGAAACGTTTTTCTGATTTGTGAAACTTCCACAAAGTTTGTTTTTCATCATTTTTAGGATACTGGACCACATTAGACCTGGTCCAGGTCAGAAACCACAAGACCTGGACTCTTCAAACCAGGACTATATTATTCTAGACTAATAGAAGAATATAGAAAACTAAGTTTGAGCTTTGTGAAACGTTTTTCTGATTTGTGAAACTTCCACAAAGTTTGTTTTTCATCATTTTTAGGCTACTGGACCACATTAGACCTGGTCCAGGTCAGAAACCACAAGACCTGGACTCTTCAAACCAGGACTACAGGTAACCCCCGACCTACGAACGAGTTTGGGACCTAAGAACCGTTCGCAGCTCGATCCGTTCGTAGGTAGGGGGTGAAAATTATTTTTAAAAAAAATTCATTCATTCATTCATTCATTCATTCAACCTTTATTTATCATGCTAACGGAGCGCGCGCACACATTTAAGCATGTACAGTAGTGTACTGTAATGTTAAACATTGCTATTCACATTTACAGAATAAATAAAAATATATTTTCTTACTTTGAGATGGTCATAGCCGACATCTTAGGTTGCCATGCGTTGTTGTTATCAGGCCGAGCAGCGCGACGAGCAAACCACGGGAGCTGCTCGAGGCCTGTGTTAGCTCTCGAGGCCTGTGTTAGCTTCTGCTAGCCAGGCCATGAGCTGGTGTTGGAGCGGCGGTGCGGCCCAATCGGCCATCAATCTGCAGCTGCTTCTCCGCCTGAGACGTCCACAGAGCTCACAGAGCGATTCCAGATAGTAATTAATCCATATGAGGCAATCCTGATCAACAAGTCTTCCAAACCTTGCTGCCTGTAGCCGTGACTAACCCTAAGATGGCTGGCCTCCGGTGACTGGCGACCTTCTTCCTGTTATGACCGACCTTCTTCCTGTTATGACCGGAAGTTGCACAATTATTGCGCAATCATGACAAAAATGATCAGAAATGATCATTTTTTATCATAATTATTATTTATAAAGCCTTTAAAACAACCACAGCTGCAACAAAGTGATGTACACATGAAATTAAGAACATTTAAACACAAAAAAATAATAAAAAAAAAAAAAAAAATTTTTTTTTTTTTTTTAATACAGTAATTTCATATTTTTATTAAATATGATACGTTCGTATAGGTCCCGTGGTTCGCAGGTCGATGGGGTCGTAGGTCGGGGGTTTGCTGTATAT